>CM032896.1:15962500-16242500 GCA_019176425.1 Megalops atlanticus
CTTGCAATTGAGACGTGAAGTCATCATCTAGCCTGTTAAACAATCTCAAATATTTTTTGTGTCATTAAGCTTTTCTGCTCTTTAGTATTTACAGGGATGAAGTGCATGATCGCTTTATCATCCTTTGAAGTGGACATTTGTCATACAGCTCAACAGGAGTTGTGCACATACTGTACAAATCGGCACCATAATAATGGCTAAAATATACAGTAGTAAAAATGCTTACACATAAAAAATGCAGCAATATGTGGGCATATACAGTTACTGAAGCCATATTCTATTATAGCTGTTCTGAGACAGAAAATGCTGTGCGTTGCATCAGCCAGCGCAACAAATTTATGATGTGTTTTTCTGATATGTTTTACCGTTATCAATATCCTATTTATGCTTCTGCCCGCAGGACATACTGCCTTTTAACCAAAATGGGTTTACTCACTAAATGAAATCAATTTGTGATCAAAATGTCCTCAGTGACTCAGATTCTCTGCTTCTTGGATTTCAAGGGATAACCAGGCATGATTTTAAATGTGATGTCATTAAACAAAAACAAATCATGTACACTTCTAAGCAATCCTGTTTATAACAGTGTAATGTTTGAATGGTCATGTGTTTTTGTATGAGCACGTCATTCTAACACAGTAAATAAATGGAATCTTTGTTGGTTCTCTCCTCTCTCTCTGCAGATGGCGCTGGTGTGCTCACCAAGTTCAGCAGCACTGACTGACAGCGCACACAGCCAGGTTCTCCTCGGTGCCCTGAGCGAGCAGCGTGCCAAGGGCCTGTTCTGCGACGTCACCATCGTGGTGGAGGACATCAAGTTCAGGGCCCACAGGAACGTGCTGGCCGCCTGCAGCGGATACTTCCGGAACGCCCTCTCCACCCCTGAGGTGTGGACATCTGGCCAGGTGCTGGAGCTGCTGGACCTCAGGTCTGAGGTGTTCGCCCGCATCCTCAACTTCATCTACAGCTCCAAGGTCGCGCTGACCAGTTCTGAGGATGTCCGGTCTCTGGTGGCGGCCGGTAAGAGGCTGGGCATCCCCTTTCTGGAGAGGCTGTCGGTGTCTGAGAAACGCAGCGCCACACAGAACCAAGCCTCCTTGCAGGGCAGGTCTTCTCTAACCCCGGGATCTCGCCTGACCAAGAGGAAAGCGTCAAACAGCAGCCGGAGCCCCCGGATCACCAACGCCTTCTCCATCACCGAGATCGGCGCCAGCAACGACCCCTTCTCCCCTCTGGACCTGCGCGGGGACGGGCAGCGGCCCCCGGAGCACAGGAGCGTCCCGGCCGACTGCCCCGCCCCAAGCTCCGCCCCTTCCCAGAGCGAAAGCCTGCACACTCTGGCTGACCACTCGTACGCCGTCAACCTGACGCAAGGGGGCGGCGAGCACGGGAGCGCGGCTGAGAGCGCTGCGGGAGACGGCGGGGGAGACAGGGCGCAGACGCAGACGCAGATGCAGACGCAGACGCAGACGCAGCCGCAAACACCCAAAACCCCCACGCCGCAGGTCAGCCAGAGCTGCAGCCCGCTCAAGAAGCGGCACAGGCTGAGGAGCGGCCTGGATGAAAGCGCGCCAGGCTTACCCCCCGCTCCTCTGCAAACAGCCGGCGGCGTCC
Source organism: Megalops atlanticus (assembly GCA_019176425.1). Taxonomy (NCBI): domain Eukaryota; kingdom Metazoa; phylum Chordata; class Actinopteri; order Elopiformes; family Megalopidae; genus Megalops; species Megalops atlanticus. The sequence goes on from CM032896.1 coordinate 15,964,115, forward strand.
AAGGCACTACGGAGGCTCCCCCAGCCTCTTCGCCAGGCTCATCTTCCTCAAACCTGAACACCAAGACCACCCCTCCATCAGACCCACCAGAGGCCACAAACACAGCCCCAGAAGTGTCTGAGCCCCCAGCTGCGCCCGTATTAGCAAGGCCCAGCGCACCAGCTCAGCGCAGTGAGCCCAGCCCAGAGGCGTTCAGTGTCCAGAGGCACAGGAACAGAATTCTAGGCCCTCTGTTCTGCAGGTTTTGCCACAGGAAATTCCTGCACTTAAAAAGACTCCGCAACCATGAGCAGGTCTGCAGCAAGGGTCTGGCGCCCTCTGCGGGCGAGTGGCCGAATAGCGCAGAGCTCCAGAGCAGCCCCGCCTTCGACGGGCCGCTCCCTACACTCTCGCCCAGCTTCTCCGCCCCCCGCGTGGCGGACCTTCCAGAGACGCTGCGGGAGGTCGGGGTGGGCGTGCGGGTGGCGCAGCGGCAGCGGAGGGTGTACCCGTGCAGCGTGTGCAAGCGGGCGTACGTCAGCCTGTCCAGCCTGAGGAGGCACGAGAACGTGCACTCGTGGCAGAGGGCGTACCCGTGCCACTACTGCAACAAGGTGTTCGCTCTGGCCGAGTACCGCACCAAGCACGAGATTTGGCACACCGGCGAGCGCCGCTACCAGTGCATCTTCTGCCTGGAGACCTTCCTGACCTACTACATCCTGAAGAACCACCAGAAGTCCTTCCACGGGATCGACCCCCGGCTTTCGGTCAACAGGAAGTCGGCGAACGGCGGCTTCAAGGGCAGCGTGTATCCCATCAAGCTCTACAGGCTCCTTCCCATGAAGTTCCAGAAGAGGCGGTACAAGACGTACAGCCAGACCTTCTCGGAATGCAGCAACCAGGCGTTCTCCGCTCCCCTGGGCTCTGGCTCCCCCTTGGCCGCCTTCGGGGAGGGTGCAGCCACGGTCAGCACGGACGAGGCTCACATCGGGCAGCCTCTGTTCCCAATGCCTGTGACCTTCATGGCAACACCAAAGACGATCGCACCAATTCAGCCTTCACGCTCACAAGCGTGGGCCTGCCTGCAAGCGGCAAGGACACCCACACCTCCAGACACAGACTCAGACAGCAGCTTATTCCACTCCGGCCACAAGGGTTCATCTACAAACAGTCATGACCACAGACTTCCAGCGATCCAGACGCAAACCAGCAGGATGTCACCTGAAATGCTGCACGACAGGGAAGCAGGGTCCACAGGTGTCAGAAGCTCCGTCGGCGATGGCCATGTGTTACCGTTCTTTGGCATGGATGCTGCCAGTGCTCTGGGGCCAGCAAACAGCCTTGAGGAACTTGCGGCTGCAGCACGTGCCCTTTCAGAGGGAGACAGACTTACGCCTGGTACTGCTACTGGAGGGAAAACTGTCACGTACATTGCCAAGCCGGCATGCCCCGGTCCGTCCGTGGACAGCCGAGTGCCGCCCCTCTGCCAGATCACAGTGAAAATTGGTAACGAGGCAATTGTCCGCCGAAGCATCAAAGGTTCCAATCTTCTCCCGAGGAAGAGGAGGGGCCGGCCGGCTCAGATGGAGCAGCAGACGGCGAACAGCTCAGATTCCTGCCCGCGGACAGAGGGAACGCCTCCCAAAGAAACAGAGGCGTACGACGATGGGACTTTATGTGATGATGCTGACAAACTGTGGCGTCCGTATTACTCGTACAAACCGAAAAAGAAGGCAAAGAAGTTGAGTTCCAGAGGCAGGAGGGGGAGCAAAAGTTCCAGACTAATTGGGCGACCCAGGAAGCCCACAGAGATGGGTCAAAGTTTCGGGGACATGGAGACCTGCCTGGAAAAAGGATACAGTCTGCACAGGAGCTTCCCCTTAAAAACAGCAGACATCAGGACTGGGGTCCAGGAGAGCATATACTCCTGTGAAGTGTGCCACAACCCCTTCTCCAGCCTTTCCAGGCTGCAGAAACACATGACGGACTGCCACCCCAACGGGAAAGTACACCGCTGCCGCACATGCGGGAAACGGCGCCGCCCTGGTGAGGTATCACAGGACCGCGAGGACTTCATCTGCAGCAGCTGCATGGAGGACAACTCCTACCTGGACAACGCCATGAGGAACTCCAACGCAAGGAGGCGCTTCCGCTGCTCCTTCTGCCCCCAGCGATTCCTCTACCTCGCCACCAGGAGGAGCCACGAGAGGAAGCACCTGGAGAAGCACGTGAACGGATACAAATGCTACTACTGCTCCAAGGTCTGCGCAAGCCTCACCTCCCTGGGCATCCATCAGAAGGCACACCTCATCAAAGTGGAGGAGGAAGAAGAGAGCAAAGTGTTGTCCCGTGAGGAGCTGAAGGCCAACTCGTGGGACAGCTTCAAGGTCGGCGCGCCCACAGCCGCCAAACTGGAGGATCAGACAGAAAGCAGCGACTGTGATCAGGAATCAAAGGACTCAGACACGGTCATATTCAGGTCAACCTCCGATGGGACGCCCCAGGGCAAAGTGTGAAAAGGCTCCAGAGGCAATTCTGGGACGTTCAGAGAGTCAGCATTCAGAAAGAACAGCCTGCAGTGGTAACAGACCACTGCCTGCTTTGGGAGAGCAATTGCTGTGACCATGTGCAATCGTTCACTTTGTGGTTGATCGCAGACTGAAGTCCATGTGGGGCATGGCCCAAGCTCCGTAACAAAATCCTCTCCCCACAGAAAAAAAACCCCACATCTGCTGTCAATTCAACAGGAGGAATACTGAGTATTTAAAATTTTAAAGTAATACATTTATGATGTTGAAGACTAACATACAGATCAAGGAAGCTGCTGGAGGTTGAGCAGAAACAGAGACACTTCTGAGGATGCCAGAGGCCTGACTGAGTGGTTTACTTCGGCTGCCAGCAGGGTTTCACTTGGGCTTCTGCTTCATGGAATAGATGTCTTCTATCAGGCCGTTAACTTTTCTCTCTGTTAACCCACAATAAACTGCCTCACAGAATACCAATGGAGAGCAAATTTCATATTTTCTAAGATACGTTTTTTATTTTTGTAACGTTTTTATTTTTGGATCAGTAGGACCTTCGGTGGACCCTCCATGTCGTGACCTATGCAGTATGTAAAACACTCATAATCGTTAGATGCACTTAAATGTGAACATTGATGAGAGCTGCTAAAAAGACTTGTTTTCTGTTCAACTTTATCTCCCTTCTTGGATCCAATCGCAGATGTTCTTGTACTCTTTGACTTTCTGCTAACTTATTTTACCAAACCATACGTCCATACCATAGAACCAAATTCTTTTACAGTAGTACTAGGTATGTTTATTTGCATATTTAACAACTACATTTTGTTCTCTTCATTTAATTTGATTTGGACACAACTCCAACTTACAGCCAATGTGTACAGCTCTAGAGAACACTGTTAGTATTAATTAATAAACTATCGCACTGTAGCAGGAAAGGCTTATGATACTGTGTTTACATTACATATCCAGCACAACTTCCAGCACAATAGAACACGAGTGTATCCATTCCAGTTGAATGAGTAACAGTGTCAGACCAGGCTAACAATACTCCCAGTCCAGTGATTGTGAGCATAACCACTATTCAAGCCCTGCCACAACTTGTGTTTAACCTGTTTTATATCTAAAACTATTGCACCCCAGGCTCTGGAGTGACTGAGCTGTGATGGCACTTGTCTTCAGTGTAGGATGAGCACAGTGCCCTGGGTTCAAAACTGACTGTCAGAGTTGGGGTTGATTCAATTTCATTTCAGTCAATTTAAGAAATGAATTGAAATTTAATTCATGAATTGAAAATAACCAATCATTCTCTGAAAAAATGCCTTAATAATGCCTTTCAGTGCTAAGTTTCTTATAGTCTTGTGTTAACCCTAAAGGCAGATGTTTTGACAGTTTCTAAGTCACTTTTGTATCAAAACCAGCTAAAAGTGTGTAATCTTTGAGGGAAAAAAAACAGTATTGCAATCTATGATCAGGATGCAGTTGACAGAGAAAATTATAACCTACAAGGCACATTTTCAGTCTACTAATCAATGCAAAACGTGGGATGGAGCTCATCAGCTAAAAGAGACAGGTGGAGAATAATCAAGTTCATAAATAAGTAATGTACATAAATATACATAGCAGACGTGGCAACTCCATAATTTACATTTTTAATGCAACCCATTTATACAGCTGTATATTTACTGAGATAATTCTGGACCTTAACTCAGCAGTTTGACAGCTGCGCCCCATCTTCGACAATCAAACGTCAGGTTACAAGTACTGCCATATACCACTGCACCACATGACTGCATATTTTTGAGGAACATCATTGGTTTCTTGTTTCAGGACAAACAACTTTCTGAATGAAATTTGGCTCCATCGTGTGGTGATTAGTGGTAAAGTTTCTCTGTGACGCCCATTTTCCTTCCCTTTACCAGTGCTTAAGTAACCAGGTTACTTAAGAGACATACTGTAGATGTAATTGCGCTTTTAATATATCTACTGACTTATATATTGACTGTTCCCTTAAACTGTGTTTATTTCTCACAATTTTTGCACAAATAATTTACATACTTAAGTGGGGAAAAACAACATCTACTAAGAACCTATTAGTCTCGACATGAAAACAGGACATGTAACTCCAGAAAACGCACTCAGTAAAAATTGCCCAGTCATGTAGTTCTTAGAATTTACCAGTGAAATGCAATCTTCGCTTGTTTAAGCTCTCTCTCTCTCTCTCTCTCTCTCTCTCTCTCTCTCTTGCACTTATACACATATTTACATGATTTTCACATAATCTTCATAAGTCATCTTCACTCAAGCATTTTATTCCATGAGCCACAGGCTTGTGAGTGTTGGAGAAGGCCTGTGATGTGATTAGGGAGTGATGACTTAGAGGATTTCCGTTTTTTTGTTTGTTTGCTTTGATGAACAGTGCTGACACATTAATTTGCTCAGGCATGTACGGTTTTACACACAACAAGACGTCTGTGCCTAATGGTAGGCTATCCTGTCAGGGCCCTCCCCACCCCTTGGCTGTGTTATAAACTCTTCGGGAAAGTGCTTTACATAAGGTGGCTGGCCATAGGTCATAGTGTCCTTACCTTATAGACATGCATTCGAGTGCATTCCTTTTTTGTCATAGGGAAAAAAACTGTTACATGCTACACTTGGTAATCCCCAGCTCTTTAATTTATCACTGCCGTTAGCGAGGAAGGTGTCACTAAGCATTACAGGTTATACCTTGCCACTTCAGTGGAAACAGTTACACTCCTCCCCTCCCCTTCCCAATTTCTCCCTATGCCTTCCCCCTCACCCTTTCACTCAGTGTCAGAGAGCCTCAGAGAGCCCGGGTTCTGTGCTCTTTGCGTGCTGCATCAGGGATTGGCTCTAGTTCATCTGGTTTCATCCTTTCCCCTAAATCCTGGGTGACCCTGCAGCGGGGGGGGGGGTGGGGAGGGGACTGTGGCAGCATTCAAAAGGGTCTTGCAATGCTCTTCAACAGCTGGTCAACAACTGTGGTTGTACTCTGTTTAGAAATATTGTACACATTCTCACACTTAGTAAATATTGTTTTTTTCACGTTCTGATTGCTCTGCCACACCCCCATATGCTGTGTTGGTTTTCATTTGCTCCACTACACCCAACTTCTCCTTTTTTCAACCATCTGGGGCAGTATATACGTGTGACTTCCTCACACAGCTGCCAGGAGAGAACATCACATTGCATCCAGAAGCTGGCATCCAATTTCAGAATTAAGATTACACATTCCGTAGTTTAAAATTAATTTTAAACACAGTGGACTTTTTTCTGTTGTTTTCAGCCCAGAGCTTTATTGGGGTTTTTTTGTCCCTTAGTGGAAAACTTCATTACTGGTTTTACTACTGGTTGCTGCCGAGGGAGAAACCGAATTTGACAGTCAATCAGAAAGTGAGCGTGAATTCTGCTTCTTCCACGCACAGCCAAAAAAGGGTAGTGAGGACATTCACTGCTGTCTCACACTGCTGTTCAACACTGCTTCACTCCAAAACTGAAACCACAGCACCCATCCTACCGTGAACATACATTGCTGGGCCATATCTTTTTGGCAGGGCTGAACTGTTTCTCTCATGAACGTATTTTGCACAAGTTGTATATTTGCCTCATATTTCTGAGACCTCACAAGACCCAGACCCACAGCAAACCCCTTAGTTATTCTCAGTAGAGAGGTGATGGGTAAAGGTCAGAGGTTGGAGTCTCCCTGCTAGTTTATGTAACGGGGTCTTTTAAGAAGATTAGGAAGAATGGATATGCTGATCCTCCTGTCACAGGACCCCCACCCCCCAACACACACACGCACACACACACATATCCTGAACTATTTAAAAGCATTCGTCTTCTGAAGTTTTTGGCAGTCACCATGCATTCATAAACGGTGACATTTTGTGTATGGTGCACGTGAGCGTCCTACATTATGTGTTTGTTTTTAGAGGTGGAAAGAGAGGCTGTGTGAGAGAGAGAGAGAGAGAGAGAGAGAGAGAGAGAGAGAGAGAGAGAGAGAGAGAGAGAGACAGTGAGAGAGAGAAACATTACTTCTGTAGGGGCCTCTGTGAGCATTGGAGACAAGTGTTAGACCTGTCTCTGGGGTACACTTAATTACAGCTGGTAACTGTTTTTGTGGGAAGGACACAACATGACTGCCATGCACTGGAACACACAGAGGATTGTGTGTGCGAATAACAAGAAATAATGACATCTTCATAAAGGGAGCTATCCATGCAGAACTGAACGCTGAACAGACTGCCTTAGTCTAGTTGCAGCACAAGACCATACCACCACCGTTCAATATTTTTAGATTTTTTTATACAGGGGCGGCATTTAACAAGAAACAGGTGTGAGTGTGCTTGTAGTTTAATCTACATGTCTGCTAACAGGAAAAGTAGTTGCAAGCTGGCTGCAAGATTTAATATCAGTGCTTACCAAGAGCCCCCCTGTCAGTGTTGAATGTTCACTCCATATTGTCTCTTTTTCCATGGAATAATGTCTAACGACAATCCTCAGATTTTTTGTTTTGGTAAGTAACTCCAAATTAGCAGTACTGAAATATATATTACTGCAGAGGTTTTTGTGATGAATCATCTGAAATCATTTGAAATGAATCATTTTGAAAAAATTTGAAATGAGCTGCAATTTCAGGACAGAGGGGTTCAGGGGGATTGAAGGGGCCATGTTCTTTTAAGTGCCCCAGTACCAACTGATCTTTTATGAAGATCTTTCACCAGTCAAAAGCTTGGCCATGCCTACTCATGGAAGGGTTTTTTCTTTATATTTATGATTTTCCACATTTCAGAATAATAGTGAAGACATTAAAACTATGAAATAACACAAATGGAATTAAGCAGTGACAAAAATGTGTTAAACAAATCAAAACTATTTTATATTTTAGATTCTTCAAAGTAAGAAAAAAAAATTTTGAAGAAGACATTCATGTGTAGGCAACTTCACTATTTATATTTGTCTGAGAAACAAATTTCAAGCATTTAAGCATAAGTGTTTAGATTAAGATGTCTTTGAATGCGTGTCTCCCATTATTGTAATCAGGTGTGTCTGAACTTTTGACTGCTACTGTATATGAATGTGCACAAGTGCATATGCAAGTGCATGCACACAGGGGACATTCTGTGCTAATCTGCAGGGGCTGCCTCAATGAACATGGTGACCTCATGAGACGGGTCCCTGCGACACACATGGGGATAAGCGGCAGACGGGGGACTGATCGCTGTTATTTATACAGGGGATGAGAAGATCACTGTATCACCAAGAGGATCAGAGATGACAAGTGGGCAGTGTCCCTGTGTGCTACCTTTAGAATGACACCAAAAAGCCAGCTTGCTTTGTCAGCTGGGGTCGGTGCTCCACCCCCAGAACCCGTAAGGCTGACTGAAGCACTTCTTCCCAAAGGAAAATATAATTAACATGAAAGGGGTCGGGAAAAGAAACTACTGCCCCTTTACAGAGGGCTTGTTTTTGAGACACAGCTAAGTATCTGTGTAGCTGATGGTTTTAGCGTGTTTGCTTGTCCACCACCACACTAGAATTTAAACTGCCTTCTTTAGCACCATGAGGATGAAATTCATGCTATTGCACCTAAGGGTCACCGGCGTTGTCATGGCTACAATTATACAATCTGACACTGCATTTCTGAAGTGACCAGTGCCTCTGACATTCAGTGTTAACTGTGTGTTTGACAATCTGCTGGAGTGAAACCAAGGGGGATGCAGACCATGGTTTACATGAAGTGACCCCCCCTCCCCTGCCTCACTCCTCCCAGACCCCAGGCTACATTTGGCAGGGATTAGCTCATATTAGCTGAAGCTTAAAAGGGCTGAATTAGCATGGATCTACCTTTGCCTCACAAAGTGATCTTTGCCAGCCAATTAGAATGAGGCTGTCTGATGATGTAATTACCTCATTACCCTGTGCCAGATCCAGTTTACATGAATTAGGTATCTTGGACTAACTGCTATTTATCTACAACATCTTTGACAAAGGATAGTATGCTAATTTGCCAACCCTTTAGTTGGTGTCTCTCTGCCAGAAGGGGTTTATACCAGCACTGGGCCATCCCATTCTGCCACCAGGTGTATTTACCAGCACTGACAAACATCTTCAAGAATTATCAGGGACATAAGTTAGCACTGACAACCACTATGTGCTTGAATGCTCCATTACTGCTGAGAAGTGGTTAAAAACATGGGTATATCATGGCAATTTATATATGGTGATCAAAGTGCTCAAATCCCTGGTAAATTTCATGTGGCTCTATGTGTCATCTAATGTCCTCTTTATTGTCAAATACTCAGACCTCGGATACAAAAAGCCATATATCTGACAGACATTGAGGAAAGTTATGGAAGGCTTTAACCAGTTATGCCAACACATCAGAGCATGGGGGGCTGCTAACATCTTCTTCAGTCTTACATCCATATTGTCCTCATCCTTCAGCCTTTGAGTTTGATATTCTGATCTTATATTTTCTTAGGAATGTTTTTGAGTTTCATTATGCATTAAAAATGATGCATTCCACTGGTCTCCCAAACCATAAACTGGACACCCCCTTTTGAGACTTATGTTCACTGGGTTCTGTGTCATACCATGTCACAGAAGAAAATATAAAATTTATGACAGGGCGCTCCGAGGTAGAGCAGAGTTATTAGAGTTTACAATGGGAAGAACTGCAGTGTGAATACGGCACAGGGATAGGGCATGGGAAGAGTTAGAGTAAAGACAAGGGATCAGTTGCAGAAAGAACCACGGCCACAGCTTTCTCTCACCTACTGACCCTTCTTTGCGTCTCACCAGCGGCGATCACCGCTAGTGGCCACCCGCGGACAGGGGAGGGGTTAGAGTGAGCTGGCTCTGCACGGCGCTCTGTGGTCCGCTCACTGTACCCTCCGGAGCTGGGGACACGGGGAGGGCCCCTGACCATTCCAACGGCTCGGCATCACTTATCTCTTTACTCTCAAATAAGCTGCAGAGAGAGATGAAGCCCGGTGTTTATTCGCTGCAGATGGTAATCTCTCAGCGCTGGCCGGGGCGTTTGACTGGCCCCAGAGGGAGAGCAGCAAGGAGAGGCAAGCAGATTAGAGCGAGCGGGGCTGACAAATGACCTGATAATACTGACTAGCGCAAAGGCAGGAGAGCATTCCTGCAGAGAGGAACAGGTGCATGTTTACACTTCACACTGCTCTTGCTAAAAGCTGCACCACTGTCCCCACACATCGCCCATTTTATTTCCAGATGTAACCCAAATTTTAAATGAATGGAACCTGTAAAAGCTACTTGTCTGTGACACCTGTTCTAAAACCCCACTGCAACTGGGGACAGAGGGCCCATGCATAACTATAGTATGGGCATGTGTGTCTGGGCACCAGTGTAGCATAGTGGTAAGGAGCATATGAAAATCACACTGGATAAGAGCATCTGCTAAATGATAATAATGTAATGTAACTGTTATATGTGTGTGTGTGTGTGTGCAGACAGGTGGCCCACTATTTTGTGCAGTTTAGGTGTGTGTGGACAGGTGCCATTTGATCACAGCATTGGCAGTGTCTCTCCTTACCTCTCTGGATTCTGAATGTTGGGGCAACAGGACTTCGAGGGCCTTCAATGTGTCCATGCTGCCAATAGCCTCACACCCTGCCAAATATAGATGCCAGAAAGCTTCTTAGGAGAGAACCCTCTTATAAATTCCTTTCCATGAATAGTGTCCGCGAATAGAGCGCACAAAGATACTTAAGAGAAAATCCCTCTGAGGTATTTAATTTTAAATGAGTAATGACTGGAGTGTCAGTGTGTCTTGGTCTCCAGGTGCGAGCGTGGTAGTGGCTCATTCGCGGCTGGGACTTGGAGCAAGTCACACACACACGTACGCACACTGCCAGTGCAGCGCCGGGGTTTCAGCTAGCGTGAGGGGGACACAGCACAGCCGTCAACATGTGTGACATGGGGGGACTCGACAACCTGGTGGCCAACACGGCCTACCTGAAGGCCCAGGGTGGCGACGACAAGGAGATGAGGAAGCGCCGCCGGAGCCTGTCGCTGCCCAAGCCGGAGCAGTGCGCCGCTGTCCGCGCCCAGGTGGAGAAGGATTTCGCGTTGCTCTGCGAGCAGCAGCCCATCGGGAAGAAGCTCTTCCGGCAGTTCCTGGCGTCCAACCCCGACTACAACAGGGCGGCCGACTTCCTGGACGAGCTGAACGACTGGGAGCTGGCGGAGGGCGCGGCCAGGGACAAGGCTCGGCAGAACATCATCAACAAGTTCTGCAAGGCCGACTCCAAGAACTTCCTGTCCTACCTGACCGGCGAGGCGGCGGAGAAGTGCAAGGCCGTGACCGAGAAGGATTTCGAGGAGGTGATGACGGGCAAGGTGAAGGACGGCACGCAGGAGTTTCTGAAAGGGAAGCCCTTCCAGGAGTACCAGACCAGCTTGTTCTTTGACAAGTTCCTGCAGTGGAAGGAGTACGAGCGGCAGCCCATCACTGAAAAGTACTTCTACGAGTTCAGGACTCTGGGCAAGGGAGGGTTCGGAGAGGTGAGCAGAGCTTTACATTTACATTTATTTCATTACGCGGACGCTTTTATCCAAAGCGACTTACAAGTGAGGGTGAGTGCAACACAAGCAAAGAACCATAAGGAGTCATCAGGTTTACCGTGCGCCTTAACCTGTGGACTTACTGCCTGTACAGGCTTCACCCGTAACACTCTCCCTCTGGTAGTTTAACCATCTGATCTATTTCCTGTAAGGTATTGCAGCTGCAATGCTTTTACTTGTGGTACATTTACCACTCTGACTCTCACAAATGTGCACATCTTCCACAGTCAGGCAGAATTCCCCAGTTTGATAATGTGATGAAACTGGCTTGCAGCAACACAAGCAGCGCTGGTAGTTGTAAAATGTTGGACATGTGTTTCTCTGTTTAAAAGGCTCTGTATTTGAAGAAATCGCTGTCATAAATTACAGTGCAGTATCTGACCACTGAGCTGCCCAGAGAGAAAATTCTATTCAGCTATGGGCACAGGCTGGTAAATTAACTGTGGTGTCTATACAGATAATTCACTATAACTCAGTACCTGCTGACAGGCTGTCATAACCTAGTGAATGATGAGTTGCAGAGAAAGAGAAGACAAAGGAAATGCACATGCACACACTCACTAAAGGGAGAGATTTAAGTGGGTGAAAAGTATTTTCCAATGGAGAAGCAAGAGAAACGAATGCCCCCATTTCTGTGTGCAGGTGTGTGCCGTGCAGGTGAAGAACACCGGCCAGATGTACGCCTGCAAGAAGCTGGACAAGAAGCGTCTGAAGAAGAAGCACGGCGAGAAGATGGCCCTGCTGGAGAAGAAGATCCTGGAGAAGGTGAACAGCCCCTTCATCGTCAGCCTGGCGTACGCCTTCGAGACCAAGACCCACCTGTGCCTCACCATGACCCTGATGAACGGCGGCGACCTCAAGTACCACATCTACAACATCGGTGAGAAGGGCATCGAGATGAACCGCATCATCTACTACACGGCGCAGATCACCACGGGCATCATGCACCTGCACGCCATGGACATCGTGTATCGCGACATGAAGCCCGAGAATGTGCTGCTGGACAGCCAGGGCCAGTGCCGCCTCTCCGACCTGGGCCTCGCCGTGGAGCTGCCCCCCGGGAAGACCATCACCCAGAAGGTGAGGCTGCCGGCTCTGCCGCCGTGACGATAAGGGTGACGGTGATGGTGGCAACGGTCTCTGAATGAATGAGCTTTGTGGTAACTGGCAAAGGCTGGGAGGCAAGTGTGTCCGGTTTAGGCGTAGGATGGGTCTCTTAACCATGGAATGTATTCAGTTCAGTTAAATTCAATGGTGCTTTATCAAAAGGACAGACAAGAGCAGTGCTGCCAAAGCAGTAATGAACAATATGAATTGTGTTACTACACAGAGCAAAAGAAAACAGCTACATGTATGCATGTATGCATTTACAGAGGTGTAATATAATGCTTCCTCTTTATGGCTCTATGGGACAAGGTGCTGGACAGGTTAAACAGACATTGTGTTGACACCCTACCTACAGGCGGCATATTTTCAGACAGTAATCTTTCCCTGTGGACAGAAGCATGTTGTGTCATAACTGAAAGTGTGCTGAGGGTACGGACATCTGTACTGAGTTCTGGGAAAGAGGCGTTATTTATGAAGCAAAGCCTTCTTTGAGGGTCCCAAGGTAGACAAAGGAACCTTACTTTTTCTCCTTTTCTGACTGGGATTGATTCCTGGTAAAACTAGGGATTACTCCTCAGGTAAATGCCCTGAAGGGTTCAGCCCCATCATTATGTAATACAAAAGATCTTTGTCAGAACAGTACAGCCATGCCAATTATAGACCACACTTCTATGGCCAGTGAGCAACCTGTTAGAATAGCCTACAGTGGTGTCTTTCGATCTGCGTCCTTACATACAGTTACACTTTCAATTTTCTCAAGATGTTCATATGATAGCAACAGTTCCTTGATGCATCAATGTTGCTGTTTCATTAAGCTTTCGTGAGGAATGGCAGGGCTTTTCTTGGAGGCTGGTTTGGGGTGATGGGGTGGATGTTATATTAAAATATCAACCGTACAAGACAAACGAACTTGTTTTGCAATTCTTTGTGTCGAATCACTCCTTGCATTGATACAGCTTTATTCATTCATGGTGGCACTGTAAAAAAGCTTTACAGCTGCTGTTCTTGTGACCAAAAATTGGTGAAATCAAACAACAATGTTGTTTTGGCCTTGAGTAAGACACTTATTGCGCTTTGCTTTGGTGTATATGTTGCTTTAAAACTGGGTAGTGTGTAAAATCTACATGTACCTCATCCTGAAAAATGGTGCTGACAGTTGTAATTTTCCTAAAAAAAGACTTTACAGAAAGAAGAGCTTGTCAAAATGAATAACATTTTCACACATTTTTTCTCATTTGAGAGCTGCACAAATGACAGGGGTTTAGCAATCAAAAGTTTACAGAAGCAAGGTCCGTCACTCAAAAAAGTTTGTCATGTAACGTTAAAAGACCACTTCAGCCCTGAGTGACATTTTAAACAGGAGCTTATCCCACATGTGAATTCACCTGTGCAAAACAAAACAAAAACCAGTGGTAAATCCACTTTGGGCAGCTGTATGACCATAGGGTCATGGAGTTGACCTCTTGGTGAGGACACTGCAAACGTGATCCATTGCAGACGTCAGCAGGAGACTTTACCTGGTTTACCTGCTTTTATCTGGATTGCACCATAAAGTGCTTTCTGACTGTGGGGAGATGTTTTGAAGTAACTTCAAATGCCATTTGAAAGAATTGTTCAGGCAAGATGGTATCCAGTCTATAAAAAGTAGATAATTGTTAAAAAAAATATATATATTTTTTGGGGGGGGTGTTGAAATCTTCAGATAGCTTCTTACCCTCTATCTTTGTCCAGCCCTTTGTGTGGGCAGAATTCAGTCACAGGAGCCGCTGAGGGCTTTGCTGGCTTTGTGCTCCTAATCCTCTTACTTAGGGGGCATTACAATAATCTGCCTGTGATCAGACTGCCCATCCCTGAGCCCTCTCGCAGCTGCGGCTCCACACAGGGAAGCCCAGGTGCAACCTTTCCCCCTCAATCTGCATCTGTGCCAGTTGCTCTCACTCTCTCTCTTTCTCTGGGATTTCTGGGTCCACCCCTACTTCAACCTTTGTGTCGCCTGTTTTCCTGTCACATGACCTCTGCCTCCCCAGAAGGATCTCTGACAAAGGGTTAGAAGGCACAAGTCCCTGGCAAAACACTAGCGATCTAGCCTGCTGTTTACAGCAACTTGTCCAATCAGGGTGCAGAAAGGTCTGTGAATCAGAGGACAGGGTCCACTCCTCAGCCCTCTAGGGCATTATAATTATTTCATACTGGCTTTTAGATTACACACACAGGATCCTTGGCACCTCCTACCAGGTGGCTTTCTCTATAATTGTCCTTCATAACTTCCTGGCCCCGCACTGGAAGGGTTTCCCCATGTATCCTCAAAGCATTCTACTGCTGTCTGATGTACCTGTATTATGTATCATCTGAAAACCTGAAACAATAAAAAGCTCTGAACTTGAGAATAATGGAGACAGGAAAAGAATTCCAGGCCTGACTCGGTCAAATGTAAAAGGTCTCAGAGAGAAATGTCTTGCTGAACGTAGAAATTTTAGACCTCTGGGTTTCATAAGCTTGCATTGAGTGCCCTTGGCGACTGAGAGGATTAAAGTTCAGCAACTACAGGGCAAAAGGAGAGATGCTGCTTCTTTATGCTCCTGTCTGGAGACTACATGGTTAGCACAAGGAATGGGGGGGGGGACTGCTATCTTTAAATCAGACTGTCCGTCTTATTTCTCCATCTAAGTTTTATGAGGAGCTGGCAGTAAGGGCACGGTATGCCCAGAGATTCCTTTATGTAATGAGACTGAGCGTTACATCAATGTCTGTTACGCACACGACTCCTGACAAGTAAAGGGATAAAGATTAAGCTCATTCTACTGGCTGGCAGCAAAGGTCAGGCAGGAGCATTGCAAAGCACACAGCTTACATAAAACTCAACCGACACTAAAACAGCACTGCGCATCCAGAAGGAGTTTTACGTGGCTGGGGCTGAGAAGAACAAATATTTTAATCCAATCCCATTTCAACAAACATTCTATAAACATTCATGAACATTATTGTCATCATTTACATAGAGCTAAATACCTGTATCTTTGCTCTGCTTAGCTCTAGCTGAATACCTGTCCATCTGTCTATATTAAAAGTTACAGAGCAGAAAGGGTACACTGCTGTGTGTACACAATCTGGACTGTTACAATGCTTCCTGTGTCGAGTGCATTATAGTATGTAGGTCTAACTTAATAAGGAAAGTATTATAAAAATACAGAATGCTCCGCAGTCACCCTGAGTTTTTCACCCCTCTTCCCCTTCTCCTGCCCGTTTCTCTCTATTTCTTAATCCTTCCCTCCCATTCCCTCCTTTTCTCTCGCTCCCTCCCTCAGGCAGGTACAGGTGCTTACATGGCTCCAGAGATCCTGAAGGATATTCCATACCGCACCTCTGTGGACTGGTGGGCGCTGGGCTGCAGCATCTACGAGATGGTGGCCGCGTACACGCCCTTCAAGGGTCCCGAGGCCAAGAAGGAGAAGGTGGCGAAGGAGGAGGTGCAGCGCCGCATATGCGAGGACGAGGTCAAGTACGAGCACAAGGGCTTCGACGCGGCCACCAAGGACATCATATCCCAGTTCCTCAAGAAAAACATCGACGAGCGTCTGGGCTGCAAGTAAGACTTTCAGCGTCCTCCCCGCACACCCCTAACACACAAATTCCCACAGCTATTCTACCCTAACACCTCCCACATATTATGTTTTTAGTTGACTCACATAGTCAAAGTGTTGTGACCTCATAATCTCATCTCAGATTTGTGCTCTCATGTGCTCGCAGAATAAGTCAATAGAATTAGGTGGGTTTCCATTTAGCTCCTATGATTTATGACTGTGTCCTCAGATGTTTGGAGTTGAAATTAGTAGCTTGTTTGAGTCTTGCGTAAAGCAGGTATGGTAGCACATAGCAGAGAGGTTTTAGTGGTGACACCACTACCTGAGACTTGATTAGCTAGTGTTGCTGCTGACAGAGCTAGGGGCAAACTGGTAACGACACTGGCCATTAGAGTTTAGCTGAATGACAAGAACGTCGGTTTGAACCTCACTCACACTCTCACACCTGTTACACAGTGATTGGACTTGAAGACAAGACAGAGGCCCTTGCCATTTCCTCCATTTCCATCAGAAAGCATTTATGTGTGTACATGTATGTGTTTCTGATGCCCATGTGTGCTTCTGTGTCTCTCAGGGGTGATGATCCCCGGAAGCATGAGTGGTTCAAGTCCATCAATTTCGCCCGCCTGGATGCCGGGCTCATCGACCCGCCCTGGAAGCCCAAGCCCAACGTGGTCTATGCCAAAGACACCGGAGACATTGCCGAGTTCTCAGACATCAGGGGCGTGGAGCTGGACGCCAAGGATGACAAATTCTTCAAGGAGTTCAGCACGGGCGCCGTGTCCATCCCCTGGCAGCAGGAGATGATCGAAAGCGGACTCTTCGACGAGCTCAACGACCCCAACCGGAAAGAGTCTGCGGCCGGTCTGGACGGCGACCAGAAGTCGGGCACATGCACGCTGCTCTGAAAGCCATAAACGTCTGATCGTTCGTAACAGTGTGTGTTCGTTACAAAAATGATAACCCTAAGATAATTTAAATGAGGCTAAATTCTTGTACGGGATAAATGCAGCAGAGGCACTGACAGTGATGATCTGTTGGGGTGGGGAGTGTTGTCTTCCATGTTCTGCTGCAGGGACACCTGTTTGAGAAGATATTTAGGATTTTGAGATGGACAGCCCCAGAATATGGAGAGAGACAGATCCGTAGAGCAAATTATCCCAGATGTAGTCAAAATCTACCACCAGCAGGTGTCACCAGATCATTTACTGTATCTCCTTGATGAGAAAAAATGAGTGTATTAGTGTGTAAATCCACTCCCCCAAAGGCAAAGCTGCATCTGCAAAGAAGTGTAGCCTGAAGGCCCCTTTAGCTTGGTTGGTCCTCATCTCAGGGTCTGGCGGCCTCAAACTCCCACACGGTACCTGGGTTTGATGGCAAGCAAGCATGGTTGGCGCTCATCTCTACCTCGGGGAGCTGAGTGTAAAGTAGGGTTTGTTTTCGTGTGTTAAATTTTATCGTGTACTAGTTCTTCAACGCCGCGCCATCCCACCAACACATTAGAGCTGGACAAATTTCAAATTAAAATAAAACAGGACACACTGCCATTTTAACAAAAGTGCTTTCAAATAAAATGTATCCATATCCTGCTTATTACACTGACATGTGTGTTATTGTTATCTAAGGTGGAATTAGATGTAAATTAGGACTTGCCAGCACTGATCTCCATCCTTCCCCTCAGCAACATGGGTAATCTTACATTGCCCACTAGGTCCACATTTTAACTTTGTCCAACCCTTAGATTTATAAAGGGTATTACTTTTATAAATATGTATATTTGTGCATTGACTTGTAAAAAAATCTAATAGATAGGTATTAGTTAGTATTGAAAATTTTATTTTTATTTCTCTTACTTGAAATAAGGTATTATTTTGTTATTACCTTTGATTAAAATGTGTATCACATCAGCAACTGGCATTAGTGCTCAGGGCAACAGCTCGGTGTAGTGGTCAGCTCGGTGGATTGCAAATCCAGAGATGGTAGGCCCCAGTGAGACACTGCTGTTGTACCCATGGGCAAGGTACTTAACCTCCTTTTCTCCAGTAAAACCCTTGCTGTATACATGTGTTACAGAATGCATGACATGTAAAATGTAAATGTTGTATGTCTCCCTAAATAAGTCTCTGCTATGTGAAAAAAAATGTAATGTAAAATTATTGGTATGTTTTCATAATGTCTGAGGAACAACTGTCTATCTGTTTTTTCAGGGCAGGTATATTTGTACCACTGCAAATGTTTAAGACAAATTACAACTAGTGCTCAGTATTGTAGTGCAAATAATATGCAGGGATGACACCTGTAATAAGAACATCAGACAATGCATAGGATTGCAGTCAGCATGGATTTGAAAGAAATCTGAAAAAATATCTGAAACAATAAAATATTCATGTCTTTTAAACATCTCTGTGCTTTTCTGCAGCCAACAGACATCCCCTTTCAGTCCTGCTTACCTTGTTAGCACAGTAAACTTGTGGTAAGAGCTTCTGATCCCAGGTGTTCAATCTGATAGCAGAAGACTGCAGATTCAATACCAAACAAGATTCAATACCAAGCTACATCATGCCAAAGACCTGTCAGTGCTGCCAACGTGAAAACAGTCTAGATGGGAAGCAGGTATTGGGTAAATCTGTGATGAAATGTTTTTTGCATTCTGATTCTGAGGATATGACCTGCAATGAGCACCCTTAATCAGCTCTTCTGAAATTCCTGGGGTGTCATCTTTTAGATGTTGCAGCACCAATCCAATTTCAAATGTCCGGTATATTACAGCAGGATAATATTTCAGGAAATTTTCAGAGAAAATCCTTTTTTTTGTTACTGTTCCGGTTTGAACTTCAAAAGTTTTTTTTTATTCTAAATCAGTCTTTAGTAAACCCACAGTTAGGAAAATAACCCATCCATCCAAATTTATAACAGACCGAAACAGAGTGTGCTCCCATTGCTTCAAAGAAGCTTTCAGACCAATGTGGATTTGTTATGGTGGTCAGACACACATCACTGCAAAAATAAAATTCTCGATTAGTGCAAATGTTTAAAAATATTTCTATTGCCTCTCCGAGCATCAGACTACGGGTGTCAGACCTTGCTCCTCACTGACAATCAAAGCTTTGCTGGCCCAGCCATTTAAAGCTGAGGAATACCAGAAGCAAAATGCAGTAGGCCTGGATAATACAACCCTTACCGCTGATGCGCGCTCATTATGTGATGAGCCTCTTTAATCCAAAACAGGGATTAACCATCATTAGAACCCTTAGCAGAGCATTTAGCGTGGATGCGAGGCAATTTTTATCCTTGTCTGTATCTTTGCCCTTGTCGGTAAAACTGCATCACAATTAACCTGCTGCTCTGTTTAATAAGCTGTGTTTGGTGTTGAACGTTGTATTTAGGTGTAATCTGAATTGTGGCAGATGGTGACATCAGAGAAGTGAGTAGCTTCTTCACGTACAAGTTTCTTTAAGATAATTCAAACCTTTTGTAGAAAGTTTTGCTAAGTTTGTAGGGACCCACAGACACCACAACAGCACATACTAAGATAGTTTAAAATCACCTTTATTTTGTGTGTTTTTATAGGTCTTAAGGCATCTGCACAGACCAAGAAGTCCTGCAGAGGTAGAAAAATCACTTCTTTTCGACATTGGCAGGGTTCAGTTTGATTTTTTTTTCATTTTTTTCTTTTAGAAACATATTTATTTTTAAATATTTTATTACATTATATCATTATTTTATTACTTATGATTTATTACAACGGTCTGACATCGTGAGCTATCACAGAAAAACAGTGTTTTGAATCCCATTAAATATGTACATAGAGAACAGCACATCACAAAGACTGCACAGAACTCAGGGTGGGGGGAGACCACATCAACTCAGCGCTTCAAGTACAACTATTTACAGGTCCCTAATATGGCACGACATCGTAATGTTCACGGTCTTCTTTCAAACGGTTGTTCCAGGCGGTGGCAGGATACATGTGTGTAAGAAGCAGACAGCAGACTTGGGGATCATTTTGTTCTTTTAACATGTGCGTAGGATTGGGTGCCGGTTTGGGGGGAGGGAGGCAGCAACATGTGAGGATTCTAAGATCTGGCAGCACACAGTTGCGTAACCAAGAGTTCCCCCGCCCCCCAGCACCACCCATCACTACAGAGTGGGGGGCAGTCCCAAGTGGGGGAGGGGGGTTGGGGGTCGGAGGGGGTAGGGGTCAGTCCCAGATGGGCGGGGGCTAGGGAAGCAGGGAGCAGGAAGTGCAGACACACACAACGCTGGCATTGTGCAACTCCGGCGGCCCCCCGGCCTACTCGATCACCTTCACCTTGAACGTCACGCGCCCCAGGAACTTGTCGCGGTCGTCGTTGTTCCGCAGGTTGGTGCCCTCGACCTTGCACTCCACGTTGATCTCGGTGTTGTAGTCCTCCTTCGTCAGCAGCAGCTTGACCGCGACAAGAGGTTGGACATACTTCTCCTGTAGGCCCGGGGGAGACAGGATGATTTAAGTACAACACACTGTTCAGCTACTGCTCATTCTCAAGTAACAATACTTACAGTAACAAGTAACATTTTTCTTTTGACTTTTAAAAAGCCACTTAGAGTAGGGTAGGGTATTGCAGTTGACTTGGTACATCTACAAATCTCCTCCTCTTGATTTTCACATACAGTACAGCCCTGGTATGCTCAGAAACAGGCTTTTGAATTTTACATTACATTACATTATTGGGATTTACCAGACACTCTTACCCAGAGAGACTTACATAAGTTACAGTCTTTGCATGTTATCCATTTCTACAGCTGGATATTTACTGAGGTAATTCTGGGGTAAGTACCTTGTCCTAGGGTACAGCAGCAGTGCCCCAGCATGGAATCAAACCAGCAACCTTTCGGTTATGAGTCCTGCTTCTTACCACTATGTTACACTGCCACTCCTGAACTGTTTTCAAATTCCAGCTGTCATATTCAGACAGAAACCCATGAGAGATGGTACTTACATGTGCTTTTTTCCCATAGTAAGGGAAGTACATCTTATCAAACCTTCCTTCACTTGGGAAGT
The DNA here is from genome assembly GCA_019176425.1 of Megalops atlanticus. Lineage (NCBI taxonomy): Eukaryota > Metazoa > Chordata > Actinopteri > Elopiformes > Megalopidae > Megalops > Megalops atlanticus. Next base: position 15,984,961 of record CM032896.1, read on the forward strand.
ACTGCATCTGTAGGGCAGCTTCTCTCTGTGTGAGGAGGAGGAAGGCAGAGAGCAGTCAGGGCAATGAACCAAATCCCATCTGGCGGGACACTGGAGGACAGCAGTGGTGACGTAGGTAAAGATGTGGAACAGAGACACACACACACATACACACACAGTCAGCAGCAGGGTGTGGTGAGGCAGTATGTATTCCTGTGTATGTGTGTGTGCATGAGCGGGGGTGATTGTCATAGACTTTCTGTTCTGTGCAGACTGTCTGTTCTGTGAATATAGGCTCTTTATCCAGGGGTGAGTAGGTCAACCGGGGCTTCTTTGTGTCACCTCTGTCGGGCACCCTACAAGTTGCACGGATGACATCAGTAGAGTGGTGCCTATCCTCCAATAAGTGGCCACTCCACTGTTGCGCACTGTTCACTTGTAGAGTGTAAAATAGCCATTGTGGGATTGAAGAGCATGATCTAGGTGCAATACTTCACTTGGTCCAGCAGAGGGCACAGTGTGCACAGTGTGGGTGTCAGATTTTCATTGTAGCTACAGTCTAGACTCTAGAACATAAGCCCCATGACTGAGAAATGTTGCATTGTATGACAAAGGAGGCCCTCTGCCCCCTTCAGTTTTCTTCTAAATGAACCGCATAAGCAAAGGGAGGGGAGCGGGGGCAGGAAGGAACCAGCCAATCAGAGTAGTGTCACAGCGTTGCGGGTGAATGCATCTCTCTCTCTTGGAGAACAGCACCCATTGTATACCTTCACACCAGCAGTGAGGATAAGACATAAAGATCAGAGGTCAGGAAAAGGGGTTGAGCCTGCTGTTCAAAATGGTAGTGTTTTAGATGACTAAAACTACACTGAAAATATATAAATGTGAACAATGCTAAAATACTCACTGTTGTTGAGACAAATTTTGGTGACACTAAGTGGGCTGGGATTTTCAGTGTGTGGTCAAGCAGGTTCATGTATGTCAATGAAACAACTGTAAAACAATCATGATCAAGTGCTACCTCCTCTGCAGCTGGGAGACAGAAGGTATACAGTATGTCTGCTATGAATGCTGGTTAGAAAGCATTTATACATGACTACACGTATCACAGAGAGAGGGATAGAGAAAGAGAAAGGTCTGCGTAAGGAAGTGTTTGAAAGAGAAGGGTCACAGAAAATAGAGAGGAAGAGGTCAGAGTGAAAGTGTGAGAGAGGTCAGAGGGTTTGAGAGAGGTCAGGGAAAGGCCTCTTTTACACTCCAGAGTAAGCTGCCTTTAAGCCAGTTCCACCCCACCTTTTGAGACACCTTCATTTTCTGGTAGAAAGGTGCCACCAAACCCTAGCTCGTCCCACACCATTGTTTTCGAGCCAGCTTCCACAGTATCTCAGATATTCTGTCAAGCTGTCAGTAAACTGGACCTCGCAAGGTTCAAACGGAGCAAATGGATGGCCAAAATGGTGTTTGACATACACCTTTATCATCAAATCATGCTTTGTTTATACATTCGCAAAGCTAAAACAAAGCTTGTTTACTTTTGTATTTGGTATCATTTCATTTTGTCTGATGAAAAAATGCTGATGAAAGACTGATTCTTTTCCATATTTCTCTCCCTGAAACAAAGTTTCTTAAATTCTTCAAAAAAAAAAAAAACTAACACATCGCTTGCTATCTGGCTATCTGACCAGTTAGTTAGCTAGTTAACTAGTTAGGAGACTGAATCGATTTTCCTTTTTCTTTTACCTTCCAACCTTGCTGGCTACCTACTAGCCTACTCACTAAAAATGAATCAATTTTTTTGGATAGCACACTCAAATGATTTTAATCTAATTAGCTAACTGGTGAGTTAGCCAGCCAAAAGTGGGAATTAGTGGTCAAAAAGTGTATTATTTTCTCTGTACTACAAACCTTACAATATTGATGGACAATTTTGAATGACATACAGAGTATGCATATAAGATTACATTATATCATATTCTAGATCCAGTCAGGTGGCTTTGAACAATGCAATAAAATACCACACAAGTACCACACAGATCCAGCCTATTGGTGGAGTGAAGTCCCCAGTGTAAATGGTGACATTTACTCTCTATAAATGAAGAGAGTCAGTCCATCTTATCTGAACTGGCTATAAGGTGGCTTCCTAGATAAAGACGGGAAGGGGAGAAAGGTAGAGAGAGAGAGAGATAAAAAGAAGGGGGGAGAGAGCAAGAGATTGAGAGCGCACAGAAAACTGGCTAGTTCTAGGACCTATGGAGAGCCATGTTGCTCTGAAGTACCGCTTACCACAGTTTACTGTCAGCATGTAGAGAGATCAGATAAAGACAGACAGGTGAACACGGACAGAACTCCCACACAGACAGAACTGAAATGCACAGTGAGGACACACACACACACACGCACACAAACCCTCTAAACTACTCACTACATTAAACCAATACCACATACTGTATTTCTCTAAATCTTATCTAGCAATATCATTTGATTTGACGCATCCATTTAGTGGATCTAAAATTTGTAGGAAACAATATGTTTTATTGTTTACTGAGTAAAATCAACACCAAACCAAATGACAGAATTGTTAGATTTAAGAAAAACAAGCCGTTTATAGGTGGTAGATAGGTTAAGTAATGTTTCATTTACAAAAGCATAATAACCATTATATTTTTGTATTGGTTATTAAACCAACACAAGAAACTGTGAATGTATGCAAATTCATAGATTTCCACAAATTCTGGGTAGTAAAAATAACTTGGAAAGGATATAGAAAGGAATGTACTGGTAATGTACTGTGAATACTGTAAAAGTACTGTCCCAAGTGAATGTTTTTATCTAATAGTGAAGTCAAGCTTCACTGTTACTCTTGTATGCAAACTATTATACCAAATGCTCATACCACAGGGTTTCCCACTCTCACTCAATCACCATGACACTCGTGCACTGAGACCTTGAGAATGTGCTTCAACACAGCACGAGAGTCATGGTTAGGGTCTAGGTAAAAGCACACATATGCAGTGCACATGTGTGCACAGGAGCATCGCAGAGTGAAGCAGAGCTGGCTTACCTTGGCGGTGCAGTTAATGTACGGATCGCCTTCTGGCTTCAGTCCAATGATCTGAGAGCCAGAGAGAGAGAAATCAATACCAAAGCAATGAACACACTGATGTTTCTTTTCCAATTACCCACCAGACTTCAAGTGTTGATTGGAGACTGGTTGATTTTTTTGGAGTGGGCGCACCACACCGTGAGGGGTGAGAGCAACGATTCTTTTGTCTTTTTTGAAATGCGCAATAAAACATATCAATTAGAATATGTCCACATTAAGTATGTTCAGGTTTTGAAACTTTGTTTTCCTTAAAAATAAAAAATTCAGATCTAAGGTTTCATGCACTTGTATCTCTACTAGCTAGTTTGTACTTTGCCCAGCCAACTACTGAGAATTGGTCATGCAGAATTTCTAATATTGTTGACTTCTTATATGGCTATTTGCTTGTGTTGTACTCTACCTCACTTGTAAGTCACTGTGGATAAAAGTGTCTGCCAAATGAATAAATGTAAATGTATACGTAAATGGTAAGTATAGTATGTTCTATGTCCAAGAGAGGGAGACAGAGGGACCAAGTGAAGGGAGGGGGGGTGCGCACAGGAATCGAGAGACACTCACTCTGTTCATCTTGACCAGGACACATGGCTGGCCCTCAGCGTAGCCGAAGTTGGTGTCAGACAAGCCTGAACACTGCCTGAGAAGGCTGCGCTTGAACTGACACACCTTCTTCTCCGCCTGGTCGTCCTGCTCAAAGAACTGCCCCGCCAGGCACAGCTCGTTCTTCTCCTGATCCATGTCATTATACTCTGAGGGGCAGAGCCAAGCAGGGTCAGGAGAGAAAGAACACACACACACACGTCCATGCACAACCAAGCACACACGCACACACACACACACACACACACACACACACACACACACACACACACGTCCATGCACAACCAAGCGCACACACACACACACACACACGCACACACGTGTGCAAACACGCGCACACAGACATGCACACACATCCCCACTCATGCGCACCCACGCACAAACACAACAAACACACACACTCACGCGCGTGCACACACACCCTCTCGGACACACAAACACATACACTATGTACAGTACTAAACCCTGCACGCCATACCAACATGACACAGCAGAAAAAAAAGGGGGTCTCTGAGATTGAGGTAAGAAGAGAGTGGCTGGAACTCACGCTTTAAGAAGGTCTCTAGGTTTTGCACGTACTTCCCGTACTTCAGAGGATCAGTTCGGTTAAAAACGATATCCATCAACCTTGGCCTTATCACCAACCCTGAGAGACAAAGACCGCTGTCACAGGCCCACATCACATCCTAACATACGTTCAGCAGTTACAATGTCACTGCCCCTGAGGGGTCATTCCGGTCTTAAAAATCTCCCCAAAATGTCCACACAGCTTTCTGTCAGACAGGTGCACTGGGGTGAGAACTATCAACACAGCCCCACAGCGCATCGCTGACAGAAACACTAACACAGCATAGCAATACACCTTGAACAAACCTCAACAGCTAAATGGCTCCTTAAAGGAAAACGTTGCCTCATCAAAGAGAAATAGTTGAGTCTAAGTGAAGAGCTGCTGAATTTCACTCAATGGTGTATGTATAACTGTGACTAACATTCACATGGTACTCACAGTCACCATGCACCAGACACTCCAAAGCCAACCCAGAATGCACCAGGTTTTGGAAGGATAGAGTCCCAGAACTAAAAGTCTGTACAAATGTTGCAACTGGTTTTCACGTCTTACTATATTATTCTTAAATAACACTTAATGCTTTAAGTTCTTGATATTTTTGTGTTATTTGGTTTTGCTTTTTTTCCCAACTACAGAGACATTGCTTTGTGTATTTGTTTGAAAACCACAGAAGCATGAATACTCGTTTCAATGAATACCATTAAAGTATTTAAGGAGCACATCAAATTAATTCTGTGAAGTGGCCTTTGCCATCAATGACTGTTCCAGGGGGACTCTGGTGCTTGGCCAGTGGAGCTTTAGAAAGGAAGAACACTGAGCTCTTTCGCATCTCAGCAGTCTGCTCACTTCCCCCAGTTTCCCCTCCTGGTGTTAAAATTAACGTGCAGGTGACACCACACCCTGACCACAAGTCCCGCCCACTCTGGGGATCTGACCAATGAGACACATCACCATAACCGTGGTCCCTCCCCCACGTACAGCACTGATAATTATACATGACTGCTTAATAGTGCTATCAAAATAAGCAAGCCTACAATCAATATTTGTATTTTTTGATATCAAGAACAATAAGAAAACAGATCATTTTAATATACAGATTAGAGGTGTTGAGATGGTGTTATCTGGTGTTATCTGGGGGCTTAAAGCATGTTACCGACTCCTCTGGTTTTACAGAAATAGTAGTCATGAGGAACAGGAGGAGAAAAGAAGAGAATGGAGAGAGAAAGAGGGAAGAGGGAGGAGAGGGGAAACTGAATGGAGAGGAGAGAGAGATGACAGAGGGGAGGGGGAGGAAGGAGAGGAGAGGAACAGGAGGAATACTCGCGGAGTCTGACGGTGGGCGGAATTCATTATCACCCAGAATTGGAGTGTGGGCGGGCTGCAAACAGCAAAGCTGGGGACACACACACCTGACGGCCAGTCAAGCTGCTCCGACAGTACAGCCGGCCAAATCAGCCGATAATCTTTCATAAGGACGTGCTGGAACACACAACCCAGGCTATGGCTGACAGCTGGTTGGTAGAGACCACTGTTGCACCTTGACTGAGTCAATTATCACTCAATTAGATGCAGGTGCCTCAGTACCAAGCAGAGAACTACGAGCGAATAAAGGGAACTCGCACACTACAAAATAATGAGGAAAATTCCTTCACACAGGCTGAACAAACATATTTTACTTTATTTAACCATTGCTTATGTTTAAAGTGAAAAGCATTCAGCAAAAAATGCAGACAAACATTTTGACCACAGCATCATCATCGGTGTCAAGACAGCTGACAGCTTATTTACAAATATGCCCTGCATCTGTGAAGAGCAAACTCTCAAGACAAGGAGTGCAGCAGTGTCCTCTACTAACTAACTATTAAACAGGCCACACTAATAACCTTTATCAGAAACAATAACATTATGTCCATTTAAAAACGTACCTATCTAACCTGAGACCAATAACATCTGCGTAGTTTTACCTGCATAGGTAAAAAAAAAAATGCTGCCTAGGTGGTCTCCAGTCTCATACCAGAGAGTGGACTTCATGAGTTTGTTGCTATAGACGTTAGTTTCTGTAGTACGTGCCGATAAATCGTCTCCATTTTTATCTGTTCAAATTGCTATCATAACTGCAGTTAAAAGGTTTCCTCTTAGATGGTGAGCCTCCTTTCTCCTTGTTCACTTCATTTCTTTCTTGTGGACGGTCCCTGTACTCTGATTGGCTTAAGGGTGAAATATCCTCACTGATGGCTGAGGCCGAGTCTGCATGTTTAACTGGGACAGACAGCCATAAACTACAGGCGCCAACAGACAAGTATGGCACTCAGAGCAGTGACTACAGATGATAGTCAGCCCCTAATATGTTTTGACCAACTGTCGGGTTTGCATGTCCCCAGTTTAGGATTTACACCATTCTATCATCACAGAGAGAAATCCCTGGCATCACAGAAAGAGAGAGAGAGAGACCTCTGTCAACACAGAATGAAAGAGATTACCAGGGCCCCAAAATGCAACTGGTCATACATTCATGAAGGAACGTACACACACACACACACACACACACACACACACACACACACAGAGGAAGAGGAATATGACAGGATGCATCTTACTCTCCTCCCCTTACCCAGGGCCATCTGGAGCCCGAGTCTCCTAAAAGACTGAGACATTCTGGTATTTCAATGTGCTTCAATTCCTCCGGAGGCTATTGACCCCTGAGCCCTGGCAGAGTGTTTTTCACTCCTGATCCTGCAACATGGAGTATTTGGTCTCTCTCTTTCTCTCTCCCTTTCTGTCTCTCTCTCTCTGTGGTAGCCTTCTCTTTACCCTGACTGCACCTCTTTAGCGCTGCGGTCAGGTTGCAGTTACTCTGCTGAGCGGTGAAGTTTACCTGGATTGGAGACTCTGTCACGGTACTTGGGCGTGTACTCATCCAGCGTCTGCAACATGACCCACATGGTGAGAGAGAACATTCCCGCCAGAAAACCGTAGAACACCAGGTAGAAGAGGAAGATGAGGGCTGCGAACACAGAGTTTAAATGTTAATCTATTGACTGTGTTCATGACTGTGTGTCTGTGACGACAGTAGGAATGTAGTATGAATTAAGATCTTTTCCGTTCACCTGTTTACAATTTTTTAGGGATCATCTGGTTGACCTGTAATGACAAAAGCTTATAATATAGTTCCCTAATTCAAACACAATTTGCAAACAATGAATAACTGGCATAGATGCAGGATTCCACACACCGCTGCACTACTAAGGCTCCTATGCATTTTGTGCTTAAAAAGGAATGGGCTGACCCCTAATGGAGAACCTTGCTAAATCATGTTTAGGCTTTTTGCTTGTAAAGATTGGAATGTAGGCTTTTTTTAATTTTTACAATATACATTACTCATGAAACTATTACCCACTACCAGTCATACACTGATGATATTCCTGCATATCTGTTCTGTTAGAATCCTCCATAGATGCAAAACTTTGGAACACTTTCAAAAACTTGGTTCTATTTTGCACTCTGAGCTGACTCACATACTCCCCAAATGCTACTTTGTGAGTATACCACTATTTACAAACTCTCACTACTTGTTATTTTATAAAAACACTTATGCACAACTTAATATTTGTGTTACTGACATACACAAACAAGTTTTCAACACTACAGTCTCTGCTTGGCATGACTTTTCATTAATTATCATTTCATCCTCTCTCTTGACAAATTACGCAGAAAAACACCACCCTCATTGTTCTGCAGTTTTAGTCCATAAATTCAGAGGGATTCACAATAAGCTCATATTGCTGACAGTCTGTCTAATACGATCCCAAACAAATTACCTGCATATTTAACATAGGGACATAAGACACTTGTAATTATGACAGTACTTAATTAGCTAATTCACACTCAGTTCTCCACAGGAATCTCCACACCCATCAACTCGGTGGGCACCAAACCAGCACATTAACTGGCATAAAATTTGAAATGGAATTAATCAGGAGCATTAGAGACAATGTAACAGAGATTTCTTTGGCCTTTAGTTCCTGACCACCACTCATTACTGCTCTCACCACAGCTGTAAGATCTGCATGTGTGTTAGCTTTTATTCCACCAAATTCTCTCATCTTTGGTTTTAATTCTCCTGATTCAGCCTCTTAATCTCATGTATACTTACAGTGGATGCCTTTCCCAGTAATATATATGTACTCAGTAATATATATATATATCATATCAGTTGTAATTTTAAAAAAATGAAATGATAAAAAATGTCACATTGAGTACAGTGCTGAAGTGATTCAATAATATAGAGCAGAATTTGGAACAGAACCAAATGTTGTGGGATATGTACTCATTCAGGTCTGCCTATGCCTTGGAAGCACTACACTTACGTGCTAATTATCTGGTCTGTTCATTCAATGAGTGCAAACTGGACTGTCCATGGCAAGCAAGAGAAGTAACAACACAACATTTCTGTATAGATGGTGTGGACTAGGAGCAAAACCTCTACCACTATCATATAATACGCCACACCATGTTCCATTGACTTTGACTCATATATAGTCAAAAAGGAACATCACAGCTCATCATAACATTTCAAAACAAATACATGGCTAGACAGAATTGCTACAAAAATACTGGCATTCATATAAAATTACAAACAAGAAAGTAAAAATCCATCAAAACACCTGCCAGAGTGGTAACCCTACACATTACACATGACAAGATTGTGTGTTTGGTGTGTTTGGGGGGACGGTGTGTGTGTGAGTGTGTGTGGCTTGCATGAGGGGAGACTGTGTTTAGTGTGAGTGAGGGGAGACTTTGTGCTTGGTATGTGAAAGGAAGCTGTGCATTTCATGTTTCATTTTTGAGGGGCCCAGGGTTGTGCCTGTGTGTGAGTGGAGACTGTTTTGGTATGTGCCTGCAAATGACAGATTTAATAGCTCTCCCTCTGAACTGTGCGCACAGATGGCAGAGAGAACAAGACCCGCCTCATATACCATAAACACATCAATGGGTCCATCTCACCCCAAACTCACCCCATCTCACCACAAACAGCAATACATTAGTGCAGAAACCTCTGGCATGTTTCCATCCTACCCTTGGTTTCCTGTGGTCGGCAGGTCCCCCACCTGACATTTACCCCCCACCCCATGAGCATTCATTCATTCATATTATATTACGTTATTGGCATTTAGCAGAGTGACTTAAATAGGTTACAATTTTTACATGTTATCCATTTATACAGCAGGATATTTACTGAAGCAATTTGGGTTAAGTAACTTGCCCAAGGGTAAGGGAATTGAACCAGAAACCAGTTAAAAGCCCTGGTCCTTAACACTATGCTACACCATTGCCCATTCATTCATTTACCACTATGCTACACTGCCACCCATTTCATATTCACTGTTCCCCTCAGAAAGTCAAACAAATAATATGATGAAATCACACTTCACACGCACTCACTCTGGACATCCACACTGACACTTTGTCCACTGTTCCTCTCCCCAGAGTGAGACTCACTGCACAAACACACTCAAGAGTTCAGGCAAGGAATGGGAGAGACCCTGTCTGACTATCCTCCTTTCCACCGAAGCACACCCCTCCGTGCCCCAAAACGGCCTCTTTCTTCTGAATTCATTACCTGAAAAGTCAGTTTACCATTATGACATTTTCCTCCCGACCTGCTGCTGCCACTAAAGTGTCTATCCAACAGGATTGCTCTGAACTGCACCTGCTCTGAACTCTGTGCAGTCATTCATTGCCGGTCAGAAAGAACTGAAAATAAATCCATTCTGTATGAGAGGCGTGCAGTCAGTGGTTTCATATAAACGGAACTCAGTTATTCACAAACGACGTGTACAACGCACAAACTCAATTCACCCTTGCGCTATGAGCAGCAAACGTGTCGAATCCTACAGTTAAAACAATCGATGTTTATTTTCTGCTGCAGAAAAAAATCATACTTCACTGTCTCTCTCAAGCACTGTTTCCACCCTCCATTTCAACAAACCCCGGCACAGTTAAACGGAAGCGGATTTGACCTTGAGAGAGACGCTCCTCCGCAGCCTCGCGCACACCTAGGCCCATCCATTAGGAAAGGAGGAACGCCTCACGCGTGGGATAGATACTGTGACAGATTTTGCTCTATTTTGATGGTGGAATAATGTAACCTGCCCACAAAAATTATTTAAAATATGGGGATACGTATATACCTTCCATCTCGAATGAATCAATGTATGGATCATCAGTAAAATGATTTAGATATAATATGCATCACAAAACATGAACGCCGTAGAATAAATGTGGACGTTTTAACGGGACGAGCAGATTGTAAAATACATTCAACGTGTCGCCTGGGATTTGCGACCGGCTCCGAGAAATGAGAAAAGATGGGACAGCGAGAAGTGGAATTTTCCTCTCGCGGCAGTGGGCTACGGTGGATTCATTTAAATTTCAAATTACTGTGGCCTACGTCACGATTGCAGCGAGTGATTGACAGTGAAAAGGGGCGGGCGATCGGCTCCAGTCCCCCCGTACTACAGTATCACCAGAAGAATGTTGTCCCTTTCATTTCAAGGGTATTTCCAGTCAAGCATTTTTACCCAACAATGAGCAGCTGTGCCGCTGTGCTGGCACGGATCCGGTGGCACAGTCACTCACATAAGAAATGTCGGTGACCACGGCAAACAAATCTTTTGATCATTTCTAAGAAATGCCTCGATGCTTCACCACCCCCACCCCCAAAGAAAGCCAAAGGTATCTATCACATAGGCAGTCTGTCTCGGAAATATGTTCTTTAAAATGTCCTTCATTTACCTAACAATAACATGCTAGGATAGCACGCATTTAGCATTAAACTCGACACAACTTTTAAGGATAAGAGGACATGCATTGCAAAGATGGTATAAACAGATTTTCTTCTGGCCCCCAACCTCGTGCAAGAACTCCTTCTCGAGACAAATTGATAGGAGCTTAACATCTCGCAAAGAAAACTAAATGACAATTACGTAATTGTTACTATGCTGTCTGTCATCAAGAAAACATCTCAAATCAATAATGATCACAGGACTAAACGTGAACAGAACATATTTATTATTGTTAGGATGTTATTCAACATTCAGCTCTTATGGCCGGTAGAATACATATTTAAATATGTAGCCTGGCTTGCAACATTAGCTGGAGGTTTGAATGGCCTGGTATTCTCAGTCAAAAGATTAATCACAAATCGGTTTAAAATGTTAATACCGCGGCTCAATGCCTCATACGTAATAACATAATCTAATTCTCTTGTCTCAACTTAAATAGCTAGGCTCTCGCACTGTCTATTACGAGCCGTGTTGTCAAAACACGCCAATGCATTTTATCTAGTGAACGAAATAATGTAGCAATTGATTGATTTTAAGAACCTAGAATATACAGTAGAATGGTAAATGCTACCACACGCATTAACTTGTTCTCGTCGTTGCAGCTAGATGGGAATTAAGCGGAGGGTGCTCACACAGTAGTCGCAGAAACATGTGAAACGTTTCCGTATTTGTTAATTTCAATAGATGCAAATGTTACTCTGTATTCGGACCAGGCATAATTGTATTTGACAAGACGGCGAACAGCCGGACAGATGTCTTGATGTGCATCGACCGTTAGCCGGCCAGCTCCAAAAGGGACACGATTGTTTCTAGCGAACTATCATCATTTGAGTGGAACTGGAAGGTAAGTAGCTAATAGTGCATAATAAATGCAGATAGCTGCTGCAATATAAATTTAAAATGACGAAAGCCAACTATTACCGGCAAACTATAATTTTTCAACAACAAAAAACACAATATGAATGCATGAATAAACGAATGAATGGATGGTGGATTAAAGGAAGGTCCGTGTATTCCTCACCGGCCATTGTCACACTTGTAAGTAAGTTTTCAATAAATACAGCAATAATCATTGTCGTCTCTTGTGTGTGTGTGTGTGTGTGTGTGTGTGTGTGTGTGTGTGTGTGAGAGTGATAAGCAACCCAATTTGCATCACTCGTTCCTTGCTTCTTACCCCAGCTGCTGGCGGTGCGACCCATAAACTCCCCAGTTCTCGGATTGTAGACAAAATCTTTCCAACTAGACTGGTTCTCCTTCTGTTCTTCTGGCTTCTCCTCCTTGGTCGATATGGCTGGGTTTGACATGGCTGGGTTCAGGTTTTGCGCAAATAAAGGGAAAGCTAGCGATGAAATACACCGGACTAAAGCGTGTATGTGTGATACAAATGATGGGGGCGTCTATATGGTGGTGATGTTTTATTAAAAAAAAAAAGAATCTATGACGTTTTGGAACCGACGCAGTCCTCTCCCCGGCCCTCTCTCTATAAAGCAGTTGGACTGCAGCGTACCAGCTCCAACCGTGACCCTGTGTTCGAAGGAGGGGGTTTGAGGAAAATCGGTGCGCAGGCGCACTGATTCACGTACGAAATTCCAATATTGTCGTACTGTTATGCTTCGATACCGGCAGGGAAACATCGGTTGAAATTTACCTAGCAGCAAGGCAGCGTTCTGACTACATCAACCTTAATTAAACTAAAAAAATGTGACCATGTTATTCGATGGATGATCAGCAGATGCCGGTGCTGTCTGGGGTTTTTGGACGTGAATTATTTGACCAAAGGAAGGCGCAAATCAGTCGATTTATTTTGATTGCTGCTCGCAATTTTTCAATCGAAATGTGTGCAGATCCAAAATAAATAACTCAAGCAACCTCCTTTGCGTGACTGGTGAATCTTAAATGGGGACGGCTTGCCACGCTTCCGCTTTTGTTTTCTTAGTTGGATTCAATTTTGTGACAGATGTCTTGAATTCCTCACCATGCGCTCTCGGACTGTGATCACATAAATACGCACATAGCAAATTCGTATGCACATTCCTGCGGACCACAAGTTATTCTGATTCTTCGCAGAAGTGAAAAACGTATCGGTGCGAGGAAATCCTTCGCTGTGAACATGCAGGGCACCGCTTGCTATGGTTACAGTCCATAAAAAAAATCAGGAAAATAAACCACATGAATATGATAACAAGCCAGTGCCTACCATATTCTTGCATCAAAAGCACATAATAACGTATGATATTGCTAAACATGACTGAAAAAATTAAGAACACTAAAACTATTCAGGACGTATTCAGGACAAGGGGAATGCTGACTGTGCGAGAAAAATCCAAAACACACACACCTCTGAATAGACAGAGATATGAATGGATAGACAGATATCAACACTCGCCACAAGCCGACATACACAGTTTGCCAACCCCCAGTCCTACCCCCTACCATTTAGTATGAAAGTTTGATTCTGATCCAGGATCAGCTGCTAAGGGTGGAAAGTGGCTGCAGCATCCACTCCACTTCCCATCCCCCTTCCAACCCACCATCAGAACGCATGGGTTAAGGGGATTAGGGCCCACAGTAGTGGTGCTGGCAACAGTTCGGTGCCCATTCATAGTGCGAATACCCCTTACATTTCATCTCATTAAGTATGTGTTATATGTTTGTGTAGGTAGCCTCCAGAGACCTTGCTGCACTTTGGATAAAATGCCCACTGATACTAACAAATAAAAGATACTAGTGCAGAACTGTGCCTTGTTAGAAACATGGACAGGTAATCTGCTGTTTGTTTTAACTGTGACAAAGGTCCACTGAATTAAAAATTGCAAGAATAAATCATTGGTGTCTACTGCAAGGCACAGCTCTGTGAGAGCTTCCTTTAGCCCCTTATGAGGATGAGCCCATTAGCTGTGAAACACAGTACAGTCCTTCCTGAGCTCATCAGGGTTAATGCTTGTAAATCAGAGGGGTTTCCCCATGCGACTCCTTTCATAACCCCCAACAACCATCCTTTCCGTGGCAACCGTGCTAAGGTGGGTGCAGGAGTTTTTGGGGGTGTAGGTTGGTAAGTGCCTGGGCTTTGGGGATAGTGAGTGCTACATTGGTGACTAATCAGAAAGGAACCAGGGGACATTAATGAAGAAGGAGTCTCATGAATGGTGGCTATGGCAACCACAAGTAGCTTCAATGGCACCCAGTTCCTCCCAGAATTGCCCTGTTGGAAAGGACCACTACTGCTGCTGCTGAGACAGACTCAGATGAAGTCTAGCTTTGTGTCTGTGTACCACTCCCTCTGAAATTCAAATTCTAATACAAATATGGTTTATTTGCATGACAAGAGCACTTGTGTTGGTTAAGCATTTACACATGCTAATATACTCTCTTTCTCTTCCTCTCTCAGGGCAATTCAACTTTAGCGGCGTGAATTGCATTCTGTAAGTATCAACAATATCAAGTGTTGCAAACAGTTAAAAAAAAAACAACAAAAATACATCATTATTACTGTATATTAAAATGATAGCGATGATAATCAATCCTACATTTTTTGTATCTGTCTATCAAATCAATTAGTGTTCATTAGTCATTAATAGAAACCTACTCACAGTCCCTAAGGTTGTGGCTGCAATGTTTTCATTGTCATGAAATTGAGATTACTTGTCATTTGAGAAAATGTCATAGAATACATGTTCCTCATTTTTAAATGTTTTCCATAATGTAGGAGGAAGTGCATCTTTGGCTCTACCATTACAGGCCTGGTAGTGGTCACATATACAACCTTCTGGCCGTTGTGGGTTTTTGTGTCAGCCTTTTCCAAGCTGTGGCCTCTGAGCCTGTGCTCAGTGTGTGTTTGTGTAGCGAGGTTCAGGGGCAGCTGACTGGGATCGCTCTCTCATTTTCCTCAGGGACCACTTCCTGCTCTCCAGGGTCATTATAAACATACCGACAAGGAATCCCCTCACCCAAATGCCCCCCACGGTTTGACCTCACCTCCTGTTGACGTTCCCAGTCCCGTGCGGTCCCGACAGGGAGCATTTAACCCATTGCTCACGCATTGTCTTGTACAGTAGAGCTCTGTTTCATACCTGCTTCTTTTTCAATTAATTTATCGCTGATGCTACTCTTTTTGGACTATTCTTGTCCTATTGTAACAGCTTTCCTGGAAGTCCAGATCGTTCAGTTAAGGAGTGTTCCCAGCATGCAACAGAACAGACAGTGGATCTTGCAGCTGCTAGGAACAGAGCAGGCGATGATGCTGTGGTCACTGATGCAGAGGATGATCATGAGCGGCTTCATGATCCTCTCCACACCTTTCTCTGGATCCAGAGGCCTTGGGAATCCTTGATGTGATCAGAGGTGAGAGAGGAGTTAGCAGTGTTGTTATTCTCATCAGCCTGAGACAGCAGACGCTCACGCTCCTCGCCGGCCACACTGAGGCAGCTGTATGGCGCATCAGGGGACCTGCACCATGTGTGCGTGTGTATGTGTGTGTGTGTGTGTTTGTGTGCGTCAGTGTTTGCACGTGTGTCTGTGTGCGCAGATGTGTTTGAGAGATGTGCGGCTTGCGGTGCTGTGAGGCACGAAACACACACACGCACACCCCATCCCCCAGGGAAAGAGCGAAGAAACGCTCTGCTTTCTCTTTTCATTAATTTATTTTCTGTCTCGTTCTGTCTCTCTGTGCTCCTTTCCCTCTTTCCCTCCCTCCCCCCTCCCTGTCCACTGCTACCCCTCTGTCTTTCACTCACTTTCCTTGCCTCTCACTCACTCAATCGCTCATTTACTGATTAGGTCTCTCTCTCTCTCTCTCTCTCTCTCTCTCTCTCTCTCTCTCTCTCTCTCTGTCTGTCTTGGTCTCAAATGTAGCAAATCCCAAGAGACCTGGAGCATCAGTTAATACAATAGTGTCTCCCTTCTCAGGCCAACATTAATACAGTTTGGAAAGTTTATAACAAAAAGCAGATTGTATTCCACAGTGTCACCCAGGCAATAGAAATGTAATTTTACCCACCAGTCCATTCCATATTGTACGAAAAATCAGTGCAGATCCTCCAGGATCCTACTGAAGTTCCCAATAGATTTAAGAAAATAAAACAGTTGTTAATACTGTTTTAATGATTCAGTTTTTTGAAATGCATCCCATGTCTGTTTTGTTGGTGTGATACTGTTTGGTGGGTATAAGTGGGATTAACCTTTAGCAGAGTAAAGCATACAAATGCAGCAAAATGGAATAGTAATGTTATGATATAGATACTGATGGTTCCAATGTTACCGCATAGATGCGGAGGTGTAACAAACAGTTGACATTGCTATGTTCTTCCAAATCAACTCACAGAACACAGTTTTGATTATTTTTCTCCTAGAACTGAATAAGATATAATTCTCTTTCTCATCCTCAATGGATTTTTGTATACAGTACCAGTCAAAAGTTTGGACACTTATTCATAGAAGGGTTTTTCTTTATTTATACTATTTTCCACATTTTACAATAGTAAAAACGTTAAAACTATGAAATAACACAAATGGAATTAAGTGTTAAAGTGTTAAATAAATCAAAACCATCTTCTATTTTAGATTCTTCAAAGTAATTGTTGTTTTTTTTTAAAACTTTTGGAAAAACATAGGCATCAATTTCACCGTTTATATTTGTCTAAGGAACAAATTTCAAGCATTTAAGCATAAGTCTTTAGATCAAAATGTCTTTGAATACATGACTTCCATTACCTTAATTAGGTGTGCCCAAACTTTTGACTGGTACTGTATGTCTAGATGGCTATTTATATATCCAGTTGTTATGCGTAACGTTTGAAAGCTGAAGCTGAAAGTGGGACGAAAGCCTGCCACTAAGGCAAAATTCTGTCTGCTGCCTGTAAGAAGATGTGTTGCTCAGGTCAGTTTGTTGAAGAAACCTGAAGGGCTTTAGGACAGTTTGGCAACTTCTTACATATTCACATTTACTACCTACAATTACATATGAATTCCAATTGATACCAGTCAAATGCCAGTAAATGGCTATTTCTTTGTCTGCTGAAAATCCCTTGAAACTGACAGGTAATAACATCATCCAGCAGTAAGCAAACGTAAGTGGTTTTTGTAAGGAAAATATTGCTCATTGCTTACACGGAGAGCTCCACATCAGACCAGACCAGCCTGAAATACTGCATGAGACTGGATTCAGTCTGGTGTTGATCTTTGTGGTCAGGTGTGTGCTTTGGTTTTCAGGTGCCACGTATGGCTCACATCAAAATTCTGGCACTCTTGGGTCAGGCTGCTAACGCACACCCACGTGCACACAGACACACATACACGCACACACACACACACACCTACGCGCACATATGCTTGTGACTTACATACACTGCCCTCACCACGATCCCTACCACTGTAAATCTGTTTTTAATTAGAGCCGAAACATTCCTCCTAGTGTGAGTACATTCACTATCCAGTGGGCCAGTGCAGTCCTGGGGTCAGAGGTAATACTGGAAAGTATTTGGAGAGGGCTGGCAGGGACGACTGTGAGGAAACCACTGCTCCTCTCTCTCAACAGAACTGCACAGCTTACCTTGTGGCTCAAGATTATGACAGCTACAAACATTTGCATTAACTAAAAACACAGACAGATGTGGCATCTTCAAAGATAGAGGTTCTGGAAACTGTTAATCACCAGTCATCCCTACATAACCTTACAGTTCGCTATGGAAGGCCACCATCCTGTTGACCCTTGACTCGTGGCCCCTCAGAGGGCTGGTTAGGACTGGCGAGGAACCCTGGGAGGAATTACTTAGCCATTGGCTATTGGGCTGCTGGGTTTGGTGAGCAAAGCCACCAGCTGATTAGCGACCTCATTGTAGGAGGTGATGCCTCTCTGCAGCACCTTGTGATACACCAACATGGTAGGTCTCGGGCCAAACTTACATCCCTCAGTGCAGCTTGTTCATTAATTCTCCTCTCTCATGAATTCCTCTTGTGAAAATTCACTTTGTCAGCATTGAGCAATGAGCGTTGAGCAAAAACCACACCAGCAAGGCCTAGTGGAGATTTACCTACCAAGGTTTGTGGGCACAGATAGTTCTTTGTCTGCCTTACTTAATTTGGTAAACGCATCCTTGAAAGCGAGGAGAAGATTATAATATTAACAATTTTGAAAATTAAAAAGCATTTTATACATCGCACAGCTTGTGACTGAGCGCAATTTTGAAGAACCACTGTGAACTGACATTACTAAGTAAATATGCAAAAGCCAAATTCTCCTTATCTCCTGGTTAGTGACTGTGCTAAGTGATATTGTTAATGTTGATGTGATCAGTGGGAGGCTTCCTGTATGCTTGGCTTCCTGCTGCCAAACATGTTACAGGTATATATTTTGAATGTAAGAAACACTACCATGATTTCTTAGACACCTTTGAAGAGCTTTTATTGATGGGAGCAGAATAGATAGAAAGGACTCCACATCCATGTTTTAAATCCTGCAACAGATGTAACACAAGCCACTTAACACCAGCACTGACAGCTAACTCACGTCTTCATAAGCTTAGAGAGGAGAGAAAAATCATTCAGTTCATGTTGGATTTTAATGCTACCCACTATCACTGACACTTAATGTTGCACTTCAACTTCAAAAATTCATACTACACCATATTAATATTTTGTTTGACTCAGTTCCACATATTTCATAATAACATGAATAATGATATGAAATAATTTGACAATATAACTTCATACTCACAGACAGAAACTCTGACAATGTGAAAAACTGCACATAGGTAAATGTGCTCAAGACTTTCAGCTTCAACCAGAGTAGTCAATGTTGGTCTTAACTGAGATTGCTGCACACCACCAAATAACCAAGTCTAGGGACCCCTCTCCAAACCACACATCACTGTCTTGCCCACAATGTCATGGTAAAAATCAGAACCCCCATAATGCACATAGAGCCCCACACACACACACACACACACACACACACACACACACACACAGGTCTGTGTCTGATTATATGCAGATGCATGTCACTGTTAAACTCAAAATCCTCTAAATGCAAACAGCTCTCTTCGCTCCTCATAAAATCAGCTGAGCTCTTAAACACGCACAGCCACACACACACACGCACACACACACATGCACACGCACACACACACACACACACACACACACACACACCGGCACACACGCTGTGCTCCCCGTTGTCACACTGGCTCTGCCTGCATGCATTAGAGCTCAGCAGAGCCCAGCTCTTTTCATCTCTCCCTCTCTCTGTAATATTAATTATAATCAGCGCTGTGCGATCGGCGAGCACGGCACAGTTATGTAACCGCCGCTGTCATCAGTTCCGAGGGCTGCGCAGGTTTGTGGGGCGATTGAGGGGGTGCCAGGAGGAATTGGGGAGGGACAACAGCCCGGGGGTTCTTCTTGTCAGGGGTAACATACTGCTTTAGCACACCATCCTCTCCACCAAAAAAAAGCGGACACACTGCGCTTCTGCACGCACCTTCATACACAGCCACATGTGGACACTTATGCACCCACACGATGGCAGAGGCTTGTGGGAACTCTCTGGAGTGAACTCAAAATCCTCTAAATACAAACAGCTCTCTTCCAAAAGCTGCCCCCTCTCTCCCTCTGCCCCAGAGTTGCATACAATTTGCTTACTGCCGCCTGGCTTTCTCTCTAAATCTCTCCCACTCTCCAAGAAGCACCTGGAGAGAAATCGCAACAACGCTGCAGGTGAACAACCAATGGGACAGAATTAGGCTCACTATCCCCTGATATAAGTGAGACAGCAGAGCTAAGTTTCTAAGAGAAAGAAGAAGAAGGGGATAGAGAGAAGGGAAGGATAGCGTGAAGTACATGAGCTAACTGTCAGAAATGAGGATGAGTGGAAGAGCAAGACAAGGAAAGTCAAGGAATATGTGTGTGTGTGCGTGTGCGTAGTTGTATATGTATGAGTGGGGAAATGGTGAGACAGTCAGGACCTTATTGTTCAGTAGCACTTTTCCCCCATGAAATCACAGCACTGCTGAACCTCAAGGTAAAATCAGGACACACTCTGTCCCCCAGTCCCAATGCTCCAGTGCGTGTGTTTGTGTGTCTGCACGGTCCATAGAGACAATCTCTGCCATAGTGTCCTGTGTGAATGAATTATTTAAATTCTGGACCAATTAGAGTCTCTGCCTCCTTCTTCTCCTGCTTATGTCTACATGGGGCCTCAGCACAGGGATAAGGTGTGCCTGTTTGCCGCCCACGTGTCACTGTGGTGACAGAACATGATGTCAGTCCGTGGGTCAACATCACACCAACACTGTTACACTGTCTGGCAAGTCTAAAAAGAGAAAACTCACAGAAGTGACCTTAAATCTGAGTTTCCAATGAGTCTGACCACATTAGTGCAGAACAAGGTGACTTCAAAATAAAAACTAACAAAACTAACCTGTCAGCAGTGAAAAAAAAAACACAAAAAATAATTCAAGGACATGAGGAGGGAGACTGGTGGAAAAAGCTGAGGGGGAGGGGTAGAGAGCAGGCAAAAATGAAGGAAGCCAGGTGGGGGGTGATTAGGGATTAGACAGATGTTAATTCCCTGTGACACAGAATTTTGAAAAACTTGAAGCTCAGTGGGGTTCTGCACCCTAACAGAAAAGCAGAGTGGGCAACAGTGTGAAGCACTGGTCAGGGCAGCAGTGATCGCCTGTATGTTGGGGGGTGCTTTTCCCTTAGCACCTAGCCTGGGCGCCTACTGCCACCTGCAGGCCATTGCCTAAAACTACATCAGACCCACAGGGAAGGATTGATGGGGTGTATTTAATTAGCATGCGTGGATGATTTCGACGATTTATGCTAAATATCTTAATTTTCTGAAAACTAGTATCTTCTTAGACTTAACCAAGAAAAAACGCTGCGCATTTATCATTTTAAGTTCAAAACAAGTAAGCAATACGTAAGGCAAAATGACATACTCCATAAAAAATAATACTAAAGTAATTAATTATGCGACTTTGACAAAAATTACGTGTATAATATTTAAATGAAATGCAATATTCTTGTGAATATAATCGTAAACAGGATATAGATGCTTTTTGTCCCACTTCGGACGGTTCGCTCATATTTCCAACGCATACTTCCATATTTTCGTATTCCAGTTATTTCTATATAGGTTTGACAAGATCTCCAAGTGATCCAGTCTACTGGCTTTGACTGAAAGTGCGGTGGTGCAATGTAAATAAATGATTGAAGCATGAAAGTATATGCGTGAGCATGAATAAATAATTTTAAATCTCTTATACTCACAATTGTACCTTTTGCATGTTTTTAGTTAATGATAAATGATATAACTTTCATAAAGTCTCTAATTTTTAATTAATCTATTATACAACGTTTCATCCTCCATAAGAGGCATCAGTCAGGAATTACAAAAACAAAACATTCCATACTAATCAGTGTCATCTTGTATAAAACAAATTGACTGGCTGGAATAAAGACAAGAGGCTATTAAGTTTTTACATTTTAATTATCAAACAGTTGGAACTTACAATAGAATAAAGAGGGTAAGCCATTCCTTCATTGTGTCAAAATGTGTTGGACAACAACCCAACTACTTGACTTTTCAAATTATGAAAAAAGACATTGAATACCTTTGTGTTGGTGGAATGCACAATCAGGCAAAAAGCAATTACAGATTTTTTTTTTAACTCAGAAGAAACAACTTTCAATCCAATTATAACCAGGTGATTCAGGTGGCTGTAAGTGACTTTAAACCGTCATTCACTGGGTTAACCATTACCTAGTGCTCAGATACACTTGGCTGATACACAAACACTGATGAAGTTGTTCAGTTAGCAGATTTGCTTATGTTCACAGATGTCCTTATCCAGAGCAACTAGGTAATCCACTTATATGGCTTGAAATTTATGGAAGCAATTTGTGTTAGGCACTGCACCTTGCTCAAGGGTGCAACAGCAGATTTCCCACCTGACCCTACAACAATCTGAGTGAACACTGCTCCTCACTGCCACAGCGGCAGGAGAATGGTCTTCTGAAACCTTCGGGTGTCTCCCTGCCTGAGAGGTGAGAGATGCTCTCCCGCAGAGAGCAGGCCCAGGCACGTGCACCCAGAGGCGTGTCCTAAGGCACTGGAACAGGTGTTGGCACCGAGAGACTGAACCTCCCAAAATGCCACACTCTGTGCGCACATGCAGTGTACCACTCTGAGCGCTTACTGCTACACTGTACACACACACTGTGCCTCCCCCACAATGCGCTGGAAGTGTAAGCTAATACCCTGCTCCACATAAGGAATACCACTGAGAGAGAAACAGCCAGAGCACACCAGCTCCTGCCCTGGTCTTTACACTGGTGAGGAAGTGACCCCCAACTAAACACACGACAGCAGACCAAAAATGTTCACAGCAGCAAACGATAAGGGAAAAAAAATAGTTTAATTACAACTTAAATGAAATGAAATACAGCATGGACATTTCCTCAAGTTGCAATCATTGGGGTCCCCCCCCTCCCCAAATTATTTTTCATCTCACATACACACACATGTATAATGCACACACCCACACACATACATACATACAAACACTTAAATGGCAGATACGTTTGGACTCTGGGCTTAAGGCACCACATGTGAAAGTGCTGTATGCAACCAACCAAGTACAGTTTGTTCACTCTTTGT
Organism: Megalops atlanticus; assembly: GCA_019176425.1. Taxonomy (NCBI): domain Eukaryota; kingdom Metazoa; phylum Chordata; class Actinopteri; order Elopiformes; family Megalopidae; genus Megalops; species Megalops atlanticus. The sequence goes on from CM032896.1 coordinate 16,007,712, forward strand.
ACCCTCACTGTGACAGGAGAACAGAAGTCCAGTTGAGCAGCAGGTTTTTTCCCCCACCACGTACACTCACAGAACTGCGGAGGGAGGTTACAATTGGTAAACAACCATGGCTTAAAAGGCGCACGTCCCTCCAATATCAGCGGCCTGTGGTTCTACTCAGACTAATCTTCATAGCAGAAATCAGACTCCAGAAACTCCTACCCACAGATATCAACACCATTAAAAATTCACTAACACTCACAATTCATTCATTGATCACTGTAAACACTACACTCATCTCATTCATTAAGGTACAGAAACCCCTCAGCAATACATTTTTCTACAGTTATCAGTTTTAACCGTCCAAGTATTTAAAAACATTTTGAATCATCAGTATATTAATGTTGCCCCGTGGGGGCAGGGATGTACAGGAGAAGGGAGAGAATCCCTGAGGTACCACTACCAAGCATATAAGGGTAGGCAAACGGTAGAGTCACTCCAGCCCGGGTGTTTATGATGAGAGAGCAGAGGCAGCGGCAGCAGCAGCAGGAGGTGGGTGGGAGGGGTTTTATGGCAGTGGTCCAGCAGCAGTGCCCCCTGCAGGGGGGAGGCAGGCAAAGCGGTCAGGGCATGCTGTACCAGTGCAGGGAGCGCTGTAGCGCCCTCTCCCAGCTCTGCAGGACGGCCGTGTACTCGTCCCGAGCTCCCCGCGGCAGGAACACCCTGTCCGTGCAGCGCAGGCGCTTCAGCTCCTCCTGGCTCTTCCAAAAACCTGAGGGAGAGACCAGCGGGGGTTAGAGAACGGGGACGGACCCACAGGGGCCGGGGGGAATTCAACAGCAGACCGTCAGAGGTCAGGGCACCCACCTACTCCCAAGCCGGCCACAAAGGCCGCCCCCAGACTGGACATGTCGAAGTGGCTCGGCCGGTCGATCTTCTTCCCCAGCAGGTCCGCCGTCAACTGCATGATGAAGTCATTGGTGCACACACCCCCGTCCGCCCTGAACAGGAACACAGAAGCACACGCACGTACTTACAGGAAGTACAGCAAAGGGGAGGCTTCTGAGGAATGACAGACGGCTGAACCAATGAGAAAGAGCATACAGACAGGAAGTACCTGATCCTGGTGATGGGAATGCGTGTTTCCCGCAGCATTATGTCATAGAGCTGCTTGTTCCTGAAAACACAGACATTTCAAGGCTGAAACACCCTGACATTTCATTACATTATTGTCATTCAGCAGATGCTCTTTTCTTACAGTTGACTTACAATTTACAAATTTGTACATGTTATTCAATTATACATCTGAATATTTACTGAGGCAGCAGCAGTGTCCCAGAGGCAGTGTCCCAGAGGGGAATTGAACCGGCAACCTTTTGGTTACAAGCCCTGCTCCTTACCACTATGCTACCACTATGCTCCTTACCACCATCCTACACTGCAGCCTGAGGGTCCCATGGGCTCACCTGAAGGCGACGGACTCCAGGATCGCACGGACCAGGTGGTTCTTGGTGGTTGAAGGTTTAAGGCCCATGAAAGATGCACACGCTCTGGGGTCATTGAGAGGAGCCTGAGGCAGACAGACAGACACGCAGACACCCCCGCAACAGAAGACAGAGTGAGATGCTTGTGTGACGTCACATTACCAAGAAAACGCTCATCAATAATAAATGGTATCAACACAATAAAAAAAGCAAAACATAACTTACTAATGAGCAGGCACAGTCAGCAGTGAAAATAAAAATGAAACATTTTACTGCACAAACAGTTGCCGAATCTACTCATTATAACACACCTTTTATAGAAGCCCACTTGCTGCGCCCGCCCCCCCCCTTCACCCACTCAACTCACGTTTACTGCACTCACACCTACTCAACATGCAGGATATTTACTACACACCCACACAAACTCCACATCATACCACTACACTCCACTCACACACACACCCACACAAACTCCATGTCAGACCCCAAAGCCTACTGCACCCTTGTTCCAACACACACACACACACACCTGTAGGCCACTGAACGAGGGGACAAAGCAGACGCCATCTGAATCGTTCACACTGACAGCCATCGCCTCCGTCTCCTGCACCTCCGAAAACAAGTCTGCCAGATAAGACAGAAACGCAGAAACACAGCCTTCAGTCCGTTACTGTCCTGACAAGAAACCATTACGTCTTGAGATTACCTCAGGCAGGTCTGGGGGGTTCTCTAAACCCAGAGGACCAATTACATCTAGTTCTAGGTTAGCAGAGCTGGATAGATGCCACAATGGCTGCTCTTACGGCTAGGGCTGACTGCTGAAAATATACATAACTGTCATCTTAACAGTGCACCTCCAGGTGACTGCATGGAGACTGTGCGCACCCTTACCTAGCTCCTGTGCCCACTTTATGGCTGTGCCAGTGTCCGCAGCATTACCCTCTGCCAGATACACCACGTCTGGCCCAATCTTCCAACCCACAAGAGGGTACAGTCCTGCACATAGAGAAAGAAGCAGGGGGGGAGATAGAGCAATGTTTGTGAAGAGTAAATATGACTATATTATGACATCTTATTTTCTAAAAGTCTAAATGCATGCGCAGAACAACCACGAATGCGTAACAGGCACATATTTACTGCATCCAAACAAAACTTCATATTACTTGTTAGTAATATTACTTCATATTACTATGATTGTATCATATATTTTGGCATCTTTCAATCACCAATTAATCTTATGTTAAAAGTAAAGGCAGGATTAAATGTGTATTTATATGAGGTGTACTTTATCATACGTCACCACGTGTGAGTGCCCAGGGGCAGCTGCCTACCTGCTACGGAGGTGTGAGGTTTGTTCCCCGTGTTGATGTCCATGAAAGTGCCGGTTCCCATGGTGATCTTCACATCACCTGTGTTGAAGCAGCACTCGCCAAACATGGCTGCCTGCTGGTCTGCCATCTGCAGGACAGAGACGGTACTGCGCTTTCAATTAACCCCTGTACCCCCATCCGTTGATGACTTATTCTACGTCAAATAAATCCTGCCCTGAATGCCAAAAACCTGGATCGGCTTCAGATTTTTCTTCTTGCAACAGTACTTCCCTGGGGCAGAGGGCCTGCTTCGGAGGCAAAGTGTGTTCCCATTCCTGTTTTTCCAGAATAACAGTGCTTTTCTATTTTTTATAGTTTCAGCAAGACACCATTTTATATCATTAATATTTAATACTTCAAACTTTAAGTGCAGCAACTGCTCAACCTTAATTCATTATTGAATTAATTCTGAAGAATCTGTCGCAGGGCTCATAAATGCTACTCACCACAGACATGACTGGGATTGGCAGGCCAAAGATGCTCGGATCAGAGGTGCCATAGTTGTGACTGAAAACATAATGGAAGAAAGAACATGTTGGCAGAGTGTTCTCTGTGCCAAAACCCTGCCACATAAAGAACACACACAAAACATCAGCCACGTTTGGCCGACACAGTTTCTTTAAACCAAACAATCTGGTTATGTTAAAACACGGTCAGATTTCATTCCCAGAAGTTAAGGAAATGAGGCCTCTCTTGTCACTTGATCCATCTGAATTGTCACTGCTTGTGACCATAATAATAAGGTGTGGATTTACATTGTCCTTCTCTCTATTTGACCACTATGCCAACACATATTCTTTGTCGCATTTCCATTGAATTATATCCATTCTGCAGCGCTGAGTGAAATTTGACTTGAAAATCAGGCTGAAACTACAAAAAAAAAACATCACACACTTCCAGTTTTAACAGGAGAGGCAAACGGCAAGAGACGCTTACCCAGTGTCCTCTACTGTGGGGAAGATTGACAGGGGCAGCGACACGAGAGAGCACAGGAACCCGCTCCAGCACATCTGAGTCAGAGACAGAGAGTCACAGTCAGTCAATCTCAGAGTCTGCTGCTCTGCCCCTGCTATCTTATGTCTCCTGGCTGTAATGCATTGCTGCTCTATGTTTACAGCAGTGAAAGCAAAGGAGAGCAGGAGGAGGGACATTTACGTGAATGAAGCCCTCCACTCCACACGGTTTATACACAATCACAGCAACCGAGGAGACGGACCTCACCTGATACGAGTCAAATATGCCTGTCGCACTGGCGTTGGAATAGTCTGTGGCGTGAACCAATCCTGAGATTAAAAAGAATGACGCACGCACGCACGCACGCACGCACGCACACACACACACACACACACACACACACACACACACACACACACACACACAGTATCTGTGTAAGATTAAGGTGTATTTCCCAGCATTTCACAATATTTTAGCTCAGGGGAAGTTACGTAACAGATTTCAACGATCTCTGCTCTGAATCCTTCGTAGCTGCCTGTGCACAAACAATGAGTGGGTGGTTCAGAGAGCACAGGCAGCACATGAAATCATTTACTACCCTACATGTGTGCACACTAAAGGACAGTCTGCTCTGTTAAAACAACACTCCACTAACGGGTTCAACATTCATCACACGTCTTCTGATGTTGAATGTAGTTAACACTGTGGGGATTCTGAGATGTTAGCTTATTCAGCAAGGATGTCCAAAGTCTTCGAGTTTCTGGGTTTAGTTTGACTGCCAGATTTTAATTTCAGAAGAATCACACCTTTACTTTTCCACCTTTATGTTAAATTTTAAAAAAAGCAAGTCAGAATGAGATCAAAATTGTCACATTATTAGTTTCTTCAGTGGAATATTGTTTTGATATGCACTGCAAGTTAGTGGTGAGGCCACCCACTGTTTGTAGTGGCATCATATCAGCTCTTCCATACCAGCACCTCCGAGCGTCACTGTCAATACATCACATGACCAATCTCCTCAGCAAAAGATTGGACCCTTGTGACCTTATCCTCTCCGTCAATGGCAACCTTGCTCCTTCAAGGTCAAACATTCTGCCTCGCTCTGTACTTTCTACAGTCTCTCTACGCACTGACTGTCAGTTTAAAGGCTTGCTTGAGGTCTCTGTGTGCACTGTCCAATAAACACAACCCCTTTGAAGTTCTCTCCCATTCCATGCTGCTGACTGTGGCCCCTGCCGCCTTTCTCCTGACTCCTGGGGAATGCCTGACCAACAGGGGAACGTGGCAGGCTGAGACGCAGCCTGGGTGTCAGGTGACCATCCACCCTCACCAACCTTTACTGAGCTTGTACAGCAGCCAGGTGTCAATGGTCCCGAAGCAGCAGGTCCCCTCCTCGACTGCCCGTCTCACCTGGAAGAGACCAGGCTTACCACACTGAGGGGCTCACAAACTCACACTTGCATGTGCACACACACACACGCACACAGACCCTCTGGCCCCTCAAAAACACATTAAACACCCACCCCCCCCCCACACACACACACACACACACACACACACACACACACACACACACACAGACACACACAGACACACAACAAAAAAACCACCTCCCCTCACACATCAACGTGAAAACAAACACACACCTGCCAAAAACAAAACAATAAACACATACATACGCAAGTGATCGCACAGACAGACAGACACTTGCTTGGTCACTCACGTTTGGGCAGTGCTGCAGGATCCAGGCTAGGCGCATGGTGACGTGTTGGGTGGAGAACACCACCAGGCTGGCTGCCTGGAAGCGCTTCTGTCTGGTGAGGCAGTGTAGCACCTTCATCACGCCATGGATCGCCTGCAGACACGCATACATCCCCCACAGTTACACACACACACACACACAAACGCCTGATGTAAAACAACCAGGACTGACTCGCAGACAATATCTGGAATAGCACACACAGCTCAGAGTCACAGACACAAGCCACATACAGGCCAGAGCAAAGAAACAGAATGAAATATAAATAGAATGAAAAATGAGACACAGTGGCATCCCAGGGGCAACTTCAGTCCAATCATCAATCCTATATGACACATTCCCCCCTGCAGCCCTTCCCCCAGACAGGACCCTTCCTACAAGAACATTGCTGTGCAGAACCCTGCACACCTAAGAGCTTGTAGCTAACCTTCATAGTGCAGGACCGGTTCCAGGCCCCAACCAGCTCCGCAGCCCTCAGGTCCTGCCAGCTGATGAAGTTGTGAAAGGGGGTCCCAGTCTTCCTGCAGGAAACACCTCAAAGATTTCTGCAAAGGGTTCTTTTCTGTGTGTTCACACTAAAACGCATCCACACACATTTGCACGTGCATCTGTTAAAGCTTACCTGTCCCAGGTGGTGAACGTGCCTCTCTGCGTTGAGATCCCGAGAGCTTCCATCTGTCTCATCTGCAAACCTGAGTCTGAGCATTGCGAAGAGAAGCCCTGTCAGCTTTCCCGGGACACAAGCCACCCCAATTCGCTCAAGCTACGTCTCTAAACACCTGGTTACTATTACTATACTAACTAAAAACGAGGATAAGTTGCGTTTTTGAAAGGAGCGTTTTTAAACAACTCAATTTAAAGCTTGTTGCTAACAGACACTCGGTTTAGCCTGTGCGAACGTCACCCTAGAAGTGGCTCCGTCCCGCCCACCCGCTGGGCGAAATTGTGAATGGACAGAGAGCAGTGCGCACCGTTAACGGCGCCCTTCACCACGGCGACGAACCCCTGCCACAGCTCTTCCGGGTCCATCTCGACCCAGCCCGGCTGAGGGTACAGAAGAGTCACCTACAAAAAAAAACACAGAATAACGCAGCCTTGTTTTCACCAATAGTCAAAGACCAGGGTGTGGTGTAAGAGACAAAAATCACACTGACAACCAACAAGCTAACTGTCAGTTAGCAAACTAGGTAATGTCAGCCTAAGAAACTTGAGTTGCTTTTGTTAATTTGAACACAATCAAGACATGTAAGACACAATCCCAACATGTAATTCAGCTGTACCTTTGTGGAGCATGATCCTTTAATTTGAGCTTGCTTGTCATAGACGTGACATCTGATCGATGTTGTCCCCACGTCAACTGAAAGAATATAACTTTCCTTCTTGAAGCCGTTCCTCTGGGTCCCCATGCTAATAGTGTTCTGTCACATAAGGCTTAACGCGGCGGAACGAGAACTGCCCAGCTTCCACGGAGATATCTGTCAGTTCATTCCGACTCACTAGTATTGGTGCTAGCGGAGCTAGCTAACAAGTTAGCCAAACAGATCGATACTTTGGAGCTGCCAGGTTGGCGCTTACACTTTGGCCCCCAGACCTTTGAATCTGTTTCCACGAAGGACGAGTATGACACATTCGCATCAGCGAATCCTCCCGAGAACTTTGACAACATTAGAGTATTATTCGGAAACAAACTTCGAGTCATTCAAATCGCCTACAACGACGTCGGTGTTATCAGTAGAATGAGCCCCCTCCCCGTTGAGATCCAAATAACTTCAGATGGAGGTGTGGAACACAGATTACACATGCCGACTCTTCCAATTTTTACATCTTAAATCTCTGCTCCATACTGTACTCCCCCCAATACCTCAATCAAAGACCGACCGTGTTCGGGGAGGATGCTCAAAATCTCCTGGCAGCCATCTAGTTCATCTTAAAATTTAAAAACATTGGAAACACCGCCGCAAGTACCTCCCAAACTTACTGAACTAACTTAACCTTCTCGAGAGCGAAACTACTACAGTCGTGCGAAAACCCCACGTCATGAATCAGTCGATTAGTGGGAGTGGATATTTCTTAAAGCGATACGAAGGTATTTCAGGGACAATGGCTGTTGTAAATAATGTTATGTAAACCTTGCCACAAAACGCAAGTGATTCGCTGTAGGTAACAGCGAAGGAAACCAGCAACGTTAAAGTGGTATCCTAACGGCATTTCTTCTGAACTAGTAAAATGGTTCTGTGAGTGCTAGTCAGCCGTATTGCTCGCTAAGTGGAACTTCAACGTGACACCAAATCGCGTTATTACCAAGCTAATTTTCCCCTAGATTACCTCATTATGTGGATTTTACAATGCTTTGTCATGTGTCCAATTAGTCAATCAGTCAACTGTACATGAATTAGGAAGCATCACGTGTGGGCTCCATACTTTAAAATTTCTGCATTCGTTCATCTGCTTCTGCTTTGACAAGCTGCTGGGTTGGAAGCGGGGTATGAACTGGAATAAGAGGAAAGGTCAGTCATGGGAGTATGGGAACACGCAGTGATGGTACTTCAATGTCTGTCATTATTTATCCCGTTACTCCACACTAGGAATAACAGCAACAGATGAGGCGGCCATCGAAGAAGCAGTGTACCGTCAAGTTTTCGGAAAGGACCTTAGTAGAAAAGACGACGATTCTATCCATCCTCAAAGCCAGCCGGGAGAGCCCAGCCAGAGCGAAGTTAATTACTTTTGCATTCACACCTACTCCAGATTTCAGACTACTAACGTTCAGTTTTCAGATGTAAACAGAGTCTGTGAACCGGATCTTTGAACTGCACTGAAGGATTGATTCGGTTTACTAAAAGAGCCGAAACGCCTATCATCAGTATGCACAAGGTTTTGTCTAATTTCAAAAACCCGACAAACTGCGCACGACCAAATCATGGAGACAACTGTGGGGTACAAATTTAATGCAAAACGTAAAACTCGTTGTTCTCAAAGCAAAAGACAAACACGTGTACAAACAGTTCTGGTTGCCTCAGTTGTAGTAATTTCCATTAAAAAATTACAATGAATCTTTATCCTAACAAATCATAGATTCTGTCTTAAAATGGAATCCTTATAAAAATCCATTTTTAACAAGCGATTTTAAGAAAAAAAGAAATACATTTACCCTCTCCCAGTGTCAGTACATGGGAGGTGAAATTTAAAACTGACATCACATGATACTGAGGATGCTGAAGATGCACCACAGGTGTCCAGAAAAGAAGACAACACAGAGAGTTGGACACAGAGAATGGACATGTCAGTGGTAAATAGTAAAATAAAGCCACAGCAACCAGACCCACGAGTCATTGTCATGAGGACACATTCTGGAGACGGGGCCCGACAGATGGGCATATCCACACTACAGTTTGGGAGCCCGGCAGCACGAGACTCTGTCTCCGGTCCTGTGTTTTTCTGGGGGAATGCCGCAATGTGTTGTAACATGATGCAATGTGATGAGATTTGTTGTGCTTGGGTGTATTGCACAAGAGGAAAATTTTCAGCTCAGGATGAATGACATCAAATTCAGTTCAAAGACAGTAAATATAGCAATAAAACATTAAAACATACTGAATGAAGTAAAACCTAAGCTGATACAAATGTAAAACAGGAAAAAAAGATTAATTTGATCAAAGTGAAATAATGCAAAGAACAAAAAACGGTAAGCTGGCGATTTGAAATGCTTCCTCCAGAAGGGGCGAGAGGTTCACAAGGTTCAAAAATCAGAGGAGTTTAAAAAAAGGCTTTTCCCCCATTCTACTCGATCAAATTAAAAAGGCCCTATAAAATTAGCTGATGGCTGATTTGTATCACAAATTTGAGAGAAACAGGAAAAAAATCCATCATCCTGGCTGCAGTCCTTTCGTTGCGGTTATTGTTTTCCCATAAGGAACTATAATATGGTCTTTAAAAAAAGACATCACAGAGGGAAATGTCATTCCAGTACTTTCCCGGCCTCAAAGTTCACTGCCAGTTTCCTAGCTTTCCTCTTGGAGGCAGAGCCAGGGGTGTGAGGGACGGGGTTCTGTCTCGGTGTGCTGGGTGTGGTGGGCGTGACCTTCTCTGGGGGCTCCTGGGAGGTGGGGGGAGTCTTTGGGGGTGCAGCGGAGGCCGAAGGGGCTGCGCTGGCATTCGGCTGGGTCGGGTGGGAGGGGTCAGTGCCTTGTTGTCGCCCCACGTGTGCCGAGTTGTAGAACTCTCTTGTCTCCAGATTCTTCCGTCCAGACACACGCTTCTTTGTCACCTGTGGAGTAGAAAGAGAGAGAGAGAGAGAGAGAGGGAGAGGGAGAGAGAGAGAGAGAAATGGCAGCTAGCCTAGTCACTGGACAGGTCACCCAACATACAGAACACACACTTCAACATAAATGGTCTATAAAAGCACTTCTGTGTTCACAGTGTGACAAGATGCCTCACTCTAACCTCATGATGACTTGACTTTTGATAGTGTTGGTATTATCTTATGCTCTACTTTTCATTGCATTCCTTTATTTGCAACTTTGGCCCTGTCCACACGTACACAGGTATTTTTAAAAACTTTAAAAAGCTTTTTCTATGCGTTTTGGCCTTTCGTCCACACGCAAACGGCGTTTTAGGTCACTGAAAACGGATCTTTTGCAAAACGCCAGGGTGAAGATTTTCATAAAACTCAGTTTTCAGTGTTGACATGTAGACAGGGAAAACTGAGTTCTTGGCTTATGACGTCAGAGTGTGCGCCGTAATAACTTTTTTCCAGGCTTCTGATTGGCCAACATGGCTTTACGGTTAGGGTTATATCGTGGCCTCTTGGTGTGGCATGCTCTTGACAGCGTGTGTTTGCGTTTTCATGGGGACGGAGATTTTTTTAAAAACGAAGGAGGAAAACCTCCGTTTTAAAAAATACCCGTGTATGTGTGGACATGGCCTTAATATAAAAAAAGTGATTGAGCTACACTGGGTCAGGTAGTGTAGCTCTTACCTGCAGGGGGATGAACTGGTTGTGTGAGCCAAGGGGGAGGCTAGGGGCTGGTGGACGTGCCCCAGGGTAGGTGCCCTGGTAGAAGGGCTGTCCTTGGTGGGGGAGGTGGGTGCCCCAATGCAGGGGACCGTAACTCTGAGACTGGGGGTGCATCAGCAGGCTCCCTACAAAGAGAGAGATGGGAAAAGTTGAAGGAAAGAGAATTTTGACATGGTTTGGCTTCTTAGTGTTTCAAAGTGCTGTAAGAGCTCAGCATGCTATGTCCTGAATACCCTGCTAACCACTTTAACATAGGCATGTGTGAGTTGACAAACCACAGCCAAAGAGGCAAGTGTGAGCAATGAAACACCCGAAGGCGTGTTTAATCCATGAGCCCACACTGATGTGTGTGAGGAATTAACTTGCTGCCGTATGGGTCAGGGGGCACTGCAGATGTGTTCAAGAGGACAACGGACCTCTGCTGAGGAAATCTGGGCAGATCAATTGATGTTCTGTTCCCCCCAGGTTCAAAGATAGAGACAGAGAGGGAGAGGGAGGGAGAGAGAGAGAGAGAGAGAGAGAGAGAGAGACACACTTACCACCTGGTTGGCCAAACACAGAAGGGAGGGGTCCAGGTGCCAATGCCCTCATCTGCTGCATGTTGGGAAAGAGGGGTGGAGCCAAGGGGAACCCAGAGCCCACTGAATTCTGCAGAGGTACACAGGGTTATAGTTACATTAAGTAGGGTTACGGTCACATACAGGGTAAAAGCAGGTCGAAGGACAGCTTCCAAACACAGGCGCCTCATCCCAACTTGCTCTGAACTCTGCTGACTCCACACTGATAAAGTTCTCCGAAAAGCAAACACTTTCAGTCATGAGCCCAAGTCATGAGATCAGTGCAACCGAGGGGAGTTGTTTAGAAGACAACCATATTTTCAGCAGCAGAAACAAAATAATAACCAATAATAACCGTATGATGAATTATCTTCCCACACGCTGACATTATTGCCAGCGGTGTGACCTGAGCCTTACCAGGCGCTGCAGGGCGAAGAGAGCGGCTTTCTCCTTGGCCTCGTTTTCGGACTGGCACTGAGGCCCATGGACCAAGAGTCCACTCGCCAGCTTCACCTGGCACACTGTCAAGCCCTGGCAGCAAGGCAGACGGACAGACGGTGAATTCGGTGCGGCAGTGTAGCATAGTGGTAAAAAACAAGGCTCGTAACAGAAAGGTTGCTGGTTCGATTCCACACTGGGGCACTGCTGCTGTACCCTTGGGCAATGGACTTAACCCAGAACTGCCTCAGTAAATATCCCGTGGTATAAATGGATAATGTAAAAATTGTAACCTATGTATGTCACTCTGATAAGACCATCTGCTAAATAACAATAATGTAATGTAATGGTTGTGTCCTTCATTTGTATCTCTCAAAGCATTGGCCATATAAATTGTAGTATTTAAGCTGAGACGTGTACATTTAATGATAACCCAGTACGAGAAGCAAACACAAGAGGGTAGAGTGTCAGACTGGCCACGCTGGGTGCTTACCTGAGGGCTGCGGAGGAAGGCGAATTCTGGTGGGGCCATTCCCAGCCCTACACAGATCCGGGCGAGCTCCGAGGCCACAGACGGGACGAGGGGTGACGGAGGGACCAGCGGGGGAGGAAGGGGCTGCCCTGATGACTCTCCCTGGGGTTTGTTGATCCGGGCAGCTGTTACAGATGACAGACAGAGAAGGGCGGATTTGTATAAAATAATAACAATGAAAGGAAAACAGAGGCGGAGCTCAATTACCTCAGAGAATGGAATAAGAGAAAGCAGTTGCTATCTGAAGAGTGAACTGATTGGCTTGTTACTGGCTGATGAACTGGCCCTGCTGAGCTGACAGTGTCTTCCTTCCACTATAAAGAGGAATTTGTATAGAATTTCACTATAGAGGACACAGGTTCAATACCTAGCTTTTTGGTGGGCTTCCTCCTGCCCTGTTGCTGTCCACTGGCATTGGCAGAGTTTTGGATGTTTGCTGAGGGGCCAGAATCTGCAGTGCCTGAGCTGTCAATCTTCAGCATTTCCTTCAACATAAGGGTCCCCTTCTGCACAGAGAAAGAGGAATTATTACATCATAGTCAGCATTCAGTTCCACCAACCACAAGGTTGAGGGCGGGGCCTGGAATGTGGAGTGAGCAGGTGATTGGCTCTTCATATGGGAGGCATGGCAGAATGAACTCACCATGGCAAAGGACTGTGGGGACAGGGGCTCTGCAGTGTCAGTTTCCTCTTTGGGCTGCGAAGGCTGGGCCTGAGTGCTCTGGCTGCTCTTGGAAATCTTCAGGTTAGCAATCAGCTCTTCAAACTCTGAGGAAGGCTGGAACACATGGAATCAGAGCGTGTTTATGTAGGTGGGAGAGAAAGAGTGTGTTTCATTTTATGGGTGTGTCGGCACACGTGTGTGTGAGTAACAGAGGTACCTTGTTGGGTGTGTTCTGGGAGGGGAAGAGGGAGGTGACATCTTCGTTCCTCTTCAGAACTCTGATGTTTCCAGCTGGACCCTGAAACAGCAGAACATCTTACTGTCTGTCTGACGCTCACTGGCACCATTGTACACGCATGAGTAACACACAGCAGATGTCTACGTACAGGTTTGCTATGTGGTTGGAAGGCCTGGGGGTCATTACGCTGGCTTCTACCCTGGTCCGGTTGCTGCTGTTCCTCCTGTCGCCTCTTTTGGCCTGGTGAACCTGTCCCCCAGCCACCCTTCCCTGCCTGCTGCACACATAGGGTTAAATTTATATTACACACATTATTCTCACACACACACACACACACACACACACACACACAGAGGGATACACCCCAGCCCAAAATACCAGATTTACCACTCCCCACACACAGGAAGTGCTGTCAGCAGAAAGAAGGAACTCACGCTGTTCTGCCAGTGAGCTGGAGGGTTCTGGGGCATGCCGGAACCCTGCAGAGACTGCCACACATTACTGAACTCCTCATCCTTGCTGGAGCCCTGCAAAAAGCACAGAGACAGTTACCCCCACACACAATGCACATGCACACATGTAAATACGGTATACTGACACATACGCATTACCTTCTGCGTGTTCTTCTTGTGTGGCGAGTTTCTGTTTCCCTGAGTTTCAGCCCTGAGATTCAAGCCTTGTCTCCCATTCTGCTGCTGGCAGAGTACATAAATCAATCAATCAACCATCCAATCAGTGGTCTTCATTGACACTGTGGTGTTACCCCCCACTACACCTGGTGCTCAGCTGTGGGCATGTGGGGCCCTTACCTGTGTGGGTATGAAGGGCGAGCGAGGGGAGTGGTTTAGGCCACCCAGCTGACCCTTGTGGGTGTGGTGTGAGGAGGACACAGGCTGCGGCTTCACGATGGCGGTTAGCTTGTGGCCACCAAACTCCTGCCGACTGCCGTGGGTCAGGTTGATTAAGGCACTCGGGGGCATCCTGTAGCCCCGGCCGGGGGAGCACCTGTGGGGGACAGGTGGGTCAGCATTGGTTAAACTGGGAACTTACCCTCATATCCCCTTATAAAAGACCTGAGGGAAAGCCTGGTCTGGACAGATGTTTCACCTCTGTGCAAAGATGCAGACACCGGGAGGTTTTGTTGCAAATGGAAGCAGAGAGATGTCATATGACCCCATATTCTCAACCCCCTAAACCCTTCTGACTGTCAGGGACACAGGGGCCTACCTGATGGTGAGTCCTCCAGCAAACTCCTCATCAAACACAACTTCAAACAAAACCTCTGCCTCCCTGTCAGCTGCAGGAGAGAGAGAATGAGAGAGAGAGAGAGAGAGAGAGAGAGACCGAGGGAGAGAGAGAAAGAGAGAGAGAGGGAGGGATACAGAGAGGGACAGTGTCTCAGCAGGAGCATTTGAGGAATAGCCACTGTAGATGGGGGTAGCAGAGGGCAGATCAGCCAGACTCACCCCCCTTGATGCCAACGATGGTTCCTCTGAGACCCAGTGGGACTGAGAAGCTCTCCCTAACGTTCACCACGCGGTCAAACAGCCGGTATTCTGCATCGGGATCTGGGACCACACCGAGCTGCTGTTCCAGGGGCTACACATAATGACACACACATGCACGCAAAGTCACTACAAATAAGATTCATGTTTGCAAAGAGAACTGTCTAGTACTCACTGCATCTATGCCTGCAAACACACACACATACACACACTCACCCTGAAGAGTAGGTGTGGCTTCACGGTAACACGGACTTTCTTGCTGCTCTTCTTCAGCTGGCAGACAGAGAAAAGATGAATAAAAGCCTTTGTAAAATCTGGGACCTGCATGTTTATTGTCTCAGGTCACTGTGAAGTAACAGTGCCTGAAATCCAGCACTTCTGCAGCTACACTGCCATTGGCTGTTGCTTCTGTCACACACCCATGTCTTGCGGTGATTTGCTGTCGCATCAGTGACCCCGCCCTACCTTGGCCTTCTCCAGCTCCTCCTCGATCTTCTCCACGATGCCCGCATCAAGGATCTGCAGGTCACATGATGCCCGAGAGGAGGAGCTAACAGGGTGCATCTTCAGCCAGGAGGTGATCTCCTGGACCTTTTCAGCCCTAAGGGAAACATCCACAAACGTCATCACCGTCATCATTGCTTTAATCATATTTGGCATAATTATCATTATCATCAACATCAATGTGAAAATCAGCTAATTCTTTGCATTACCCATTCTCATCCTCTCCAGGCCAGATATCGTCCTCGTAGAAGACGTCATCGTGGCTGTTCCTGGAGACAAAGTCAAACACCTCCGAGAACCTGGCACAACAAGGAGCAGAGAGCACAGAAAGTGGTGATACAGAAACCGTATGCCACACACACAAACACCTACATTCACATGATCACACAGGGACACACAGATACAGGCATACAAACACAAACACAAACACACACAGACACACACACAGACACAGAGGGCTACATTCGCTTATTATGCACAGACAGACATGCACAAACCTCTCCAGGTACTCAGCAAGCAGCTCCTCAACGGCCGCAGAGTAAAGCCACTCCCTCTCAGTCCTCTTAGTGTACCCAGGAACCTCCTCATTCTTCTTGTTAAACTTGAGGTTCAGTCCCACGTTGGTCTTCTGCTCCCCATGGGGACTGGTGGGAAAGACGGAGGGTGAATGCTCAGATGATAGCCAACGACACTTCAGCCCAGGAGCCAGAGGAATGCAGATACCCCGATTCCACTGTTGAGCTTGAGCCAAGCCAGCTGGCGTAGTCGTTTACCAGTATCTTTTCTATTGTTAGGACCCCTGTCAGCTCAGCCTGTGAGAGATACTGGCAAAAGCCAACTTCCAAACGAGCTGTGGGCAAGCTGTGTAACTGTGTTGCTTTCAGTGATGCCAGAGCTAGTAATCGATCAAATAAACCTGGAAGGGAAAAAGGCGCAGACTGGCACCGCTGACCCCAGCTGCCAGAGGCAGACAGAAGTAACACAGTGGGATGCCAGCCTGAGCGCATGAACACTAGGCAGTCCCACCCTGCTCTGACACCTGCATTGGCCTGATACCACAGCTGCAAGTCACACAGTGAAAGAGCAAGCATGCTGTTCCAGTTCAGCCAGCTTTGGCTGCAGCCCTACAGTGGAAAAGTGGTATCCATGTCTCCAGAGAACCACACTCACTTCTTCTTGGAACCTCGTCCGATGAACACGCTGCCAGAAAACCTGGACACCAGGTAACTGGTGATACCGAGCCGCGAGGCCAGGACGTACCCAGGGCTGTACTTCACAGAGTACTTCTGCAAAGGAGAGACAGAGAGCATGAGCTATGTGCCGTTCTGAGAATCTACACTGCGCAGACTGTACACTGTGTGTGGCCAATCACTACGCAGATTGCATGCAGTGTGTAGCTGATCACTGCAGACTATGCTGTGTGAAGCTGACGACTACGCAGACTATATACCGTGTCTGTGTGCATAGCCAATCACTGAGCAGAATGTACACTGTATTTAGCTGATGATGTACAGAGACATGGAAGACGGAGTTAGGGGCACAGATGCTGCGTTTGACTCACATGCTGGTTCTGTATTAAGGCATCAAGCTGAGGTTCACATGGCACAGTGAAAACAACCCGGACCCGTCCCTCACTGATGACATCACTGGACTCCAGCACCTGTTGGGAAATGTAAGAGATCAAATGGAGGTTTGCGTGAATGCCATGCTGTTTGTTATCCTCTAAACCACAGAGCTCTCTCTCACTGCAATTAGTGGAATGTCTGTGCTGTCACCATGATGCCATAATCCCCAGAGCTCATTAAAAATGACAAGTTGAGGAGTAAATGTTTTAATGTGTGAAATTCTGTTTGGCTTTGCTCTCCCAGCTGTCTCACAGTGCAACACTTTACCACTCAGTCTGAATGTTTAATTATACCACATATGACCCCCAACAGACCAGCATTCCCCTACCACCCATCACACTCTTTCCCACAACAAGCAAAAATTAGACCAGGGACTCCCATCTCTATATCAGGATGTCTATAGGCTCAGATCTCATCTTCCTGGTGACCTAGGTCAAAGGTCATGGTACTGACCTCTCCCATGGCACCATAGTATGGGTTCCCCACCATGAAGACAGTAGTTGTCGGTGGAAACAGCTCCTCCAGTGTTTTGAAACGGGAGAAGGCAGAGTCAAAGGCCTTGATGTCCTGCAGAAACAAAGAGCATGGATCAACCCCTCCCGACAGAAACATCATGGGAAACGCAGCGTCACCGGGCCGATACGTACCTTGACGATGGTCTGGTAGGCGAAGGGCAGGACCTGCTTGGCCCACTGCTTCTCCAGGTGCACTTGGCCGTTCTGACCGACCACGTACTTGCGGCCCGTCAGGAGCTGCCCGTACACAAGCACTGCCGTCTCGTTAATGGTGATCCCCTTCCGCTTACCGTAACTGTCCAATCAGATGAAACACACTCAGGAAGAGGAGGGACAAGGCCACCAAGTTAAATTTTGGATTATGCATCTAGGAAAGTGGGACTGATGTTCCTAGTACATTGTGGACTGGAAAATGGGCTTATCGATTGTGAAGAAGGTGAAATTGCTGGTTGTGAAGTCAAAGGTGAGGGTTATTTAATAATATTATTTGACATTTGCTTGTATAGTTGAAAGTGAGATTACTGATTATTAATTGCGGAGTGGAAAATGATATGATTGGTTATGGAGGTGGGAGGGAGGCGGGGTGTCGCATACTGTTCGGTGATGGTCTGCACCTCCTTCAGCCAATCCTTCTGCTCCTTGTCGCTCAGATACAACACCTTGGTGGGCGGCGGCATGCTGCCCAGGTGAAGCGTCTGCACCCCTGGGGCCTCCTCCAAGAAAAACCTGCGGGATAGGAAAGTGACTGAAACAAACCCACCGAGACACACCCCCACACGGGGCCTGGACGTGGCAGGCAGGGCCCAGCCAGAGCCGGGATGTTTACGGCGCAGACGGACTCTTACTTGGTCTCTCCGTCCGACACAGCCACGATCCGGGCCTCCTCCAGGTGGGGCCAGTTCACAAAGATGGACTTTCCCAGAACAAGAGAGGCCACGTAGTCACACTCCTGAGGGAAGACAACAAGCGCAGGTCACTCACAGCTCTGTGACATCACACTGCATGAGAGAGAGAGTGAGTCGGCAGCAGTGTAGCACAGTGGTTAAGAAGCAGGAATCAAAAAGTTGCCGGTTCGATTCCCCACTGGGGCACTACTGTAAATCCCTTTGGCAATTGGCTCAGTAATTGTACCCCAGAACTGCCTCAGTAAATACTCAGCTATATAAATGGATAACATGTGAAAAATAGTAACCTATGTAAGTCGCTCCGGATAAGAGCATCTGCTAAATGGCAATAATGCAATGTAATGTGTCAGAGTGCTGCACGAGTGCTCACTAGCTCCTCCTCCGTTTGGCTGGGCGTGATCTCCAGTATCATGTTCTCCCCTCGGCTGCTCTGCTGGAAAACCACCACGCCGGCCTTCTTCTTACTGAACTGCAGAGCGGGAGAGAGCCACACAGGGGCGTTACCACATCAGACTCGGCACCTTATACATCTGCGCTGCCCGATGATGTCATCGTGCCCCCGGCCCCTCTCACCGTGTGACGGATGTGATTCAGCGTGGGGAAGCCGCAGAAGTACAGCGAGCTGGCGTCCACCCGCCGGCCCGCGCGATCCCGCGACACGTGCCACGCGTCCATGGGGATCAGCATCTGCCTGGAAACAGCCAATCACATCACAGCCCATTAAAATACGCTCATCTATCACTGGCAGGGGTGTCATGTGACACACGAACAGCTGTTAAAATTCACTGCCCTACACCCACATACTGCATCACTGCTGACAGCAATGTGGGTGGACTCTCACACCAGCGCAACGTCAGCCTGGCGCTAAAGCTTGGTCTGTTCATGGCAGACAGGCAACGTGTGACAGACGGAGAGAGACGCGCAGCGTGTGAGAGACGGACCTGACGTGGCAGCGTGTGATGTGAGGGAACATGTCTGGCAGCGGCGAGGAGTAGGCGAAGTCCAGGTCACCGTCGTAGCGGTACAGCGCGCACTCTGTGTGCCTGTTCCTGGCCTTCTCCATGAGACTCAGGAGGTCGTTGTAAGGCTCCATAGCTGCCAGCAAACGTTTCTGAAAGCGCACACACACACAGACACACACAAACGTAAATGTGCTGCGGCCCACCATTTCTCTGACCATAGCCAAGTCCCTCAGCACTTCATTCTCTTGATCAAAACTGCACTCACATAGACTATGTCATGAGGACAACCTGTTTCCACATGTGTATATGAAGTGCTTACACTTCACAGGTTTACAGTTCATGTCACCGATCTGGCCAAATACACCTTGACTCGTTTCTGAGCAGACTCTGAACTGGACTCTGGATTTTAAGCATTGGAAAGGATATTCCCTAATAGCCATGGTGTGTGTGGTAGCTGTATGTGACCCGGTTCCTGCACCTCGTCGATGAAGGGGATGAGCACCACCGCTTCCCACTCCTGCTGCTTGCCATTGAGGTCCGTTTTAAAGTCCAGGGGGTAATATTGTATGATGGACGAGCCCTCTGATGTCATCAGGTGCTGTGGAGGAAAGATTCATTGTCCGTCTTAACAGAAGACAGCACATACAAGCCATAACAGGAAAGCACGTACGTGCGATGATGCGTATGTATGTATGTGTGTGTGTGTGTGCATGTGCGTACCTGGTAACACTTTGGCAGCAGGTCCTTGCTGGCTGCTGGTAGGACCCCCAGCAGCTGTTCAAAAGGCATAAAGGGTTTCCCGAGGTTGAACTTGAGCTGCAGCCCCGCGATGTTCCGCACGTCCGACAGGAAGGGGGCGTAGTGATACGGGTAATACCTGGGACAGTGGCGGAGTGCAGGTTAGCTGAGATCAGACTGGACGAGAGCAAGCCACCTCACATGTGTAATCTCTTACCAACTCCAGGACTGGACTCCATGGTAGTAGTAATGCAAGATCCACTGGATGCCTTCGACATAACATTTTGCCTGATTGGCCAGGAACTCACTGCAGGGGGAGGGACACAGGCATTATGCAGAAATGTTGTGGGCATGTTTTGAGTTGGAGGGGCCTGGCATGACAGAGGCTTTGCGAGACCATCAGCCCGTGAGAACACCAGCCCCTGAGAGCATCAGCGTGTGAGAACATTGGCCTCTGACTCACTCTGAAACCACTTCCACGCCCATCTTGGTCATGTAGTATGAGCGTTTATACTGTCGGAACTCCGTCTCAAAGATGTCATCATCCTCACCGTCCTCCTCTGAACAATCTGAGCCAGGAAGAAGAAATGTGTGAGACCGGAGCACAGAGGTTATGGAGAAACATAGAGGAGAGCATGCACTTTACCTTTGGTGTTGAGGCTGTCCGAGTCTTTGCCTCCATCCAGAGCAGCCAGACAGAGAGAGTTGTCCAGCACCTGAATGCAGAGGGGAGAGAGGTGCTTACCACAACTGCAACAGCTGATAAGCATGGCAACCACAGCCTTTGACCTCATCCTGTTCCTACCCACTGCACACGATAGCTGGCAACTAAATAACGTTCTCAACAGACTACTGTTAGCAAGAGCAGCCACTTCCTGACAGGTCCACTGTGAAACAGGCCTTAAGCAGGCCATGCAAGCGCTTCAGGGTAATATTCAGGTGCATTCAGCTGTGTGTGAGTATGTTCACCTTGTTCCTCTTCCCCTCCTGAGCGCGAGCCTCCTCGGCCGCCAGCCCCGCCGCCTCGTTCAGGTATTTGTTCCCCACTTTGCTCTCGAACCACTTCAGATCCACAAAGACCTCACTGAAATGCTCCCGGTCAAACTAGGGGAGGACAGACGAGAAAGGGAGAGAGAGAGTGAGGTCAGTCTTTCTCACACATGAACGCTTTCTGACTGCTGTCGCCCTGCCATTGTCACGTCACTGGCCTCACCTCAGAAAGTTTGTCCAGGTACTTCTGAAAGTTGACGAGGTTCAGGTTTCCGTTCTCATTGAGGTAACCTGGTGACAATCACACAGAGATATGAGCACTGTGGTGGAGGTGACAGTCACAGATGTACCAATGCTTTGGTACAGAAATTAGTGCTACGGCACAGGTAACAAGCACACAGAGAGATCAGAGAAGTCATAAACATTGTTGCGGGTGAGTTCTGGCTTGGCAGCTGGAAGACCCCATCTCCTTCTTAAGGGCACTGACCTCAGAGTCACAGGGCAGGGGCAGAGGAGTCGTGTTTCGCAGCGTGCTCTTCAGGTTGCGCCGCACGTTCTGTGCTCTGTGTGGGGCTTTGCGTGCGGTGTGCGGTCAGCTCACCTGTCAGAGTGGGCAGCACGCTGATGTAGGTGCGGTACAGGAGCGGCAGGGCGTCGTGGTTAATGTGCAGGTGAGGTAGGTGAGGTATGAAGTCGTTGCCCACCAGGAAACCCATCAGGATCCAGTCGTCGATAATCCGCTCCAGGTCGTACTCAAACGAGATCTTATTCTGGTGGCCATAATACAAACAATCCATCAGCCAGTTCACTGAATGTGTTCTACTGCCACACACATACTTACTCTCACACACAAATGATACCACTACACCCAAAAAGAAAATAACCAGTTGGAGCGTTTTATACGTATTCACACTGTTATCAGTGAGGAGGTGTATATTGTGAAGCACTGAAAATGGATGCGGTTTAACTGTCCCACTCACCCTCACTTCTGAGAACTCGTAATCAATGTACTCCCTCATGAGTGACAGGTGCAGCAGGTGGAAGGTCGTTTCCTCAGGGGCTGTTATTCTGCGGCACAGTCACAGAGCAGGCATGAGAAAGAACTGCTTCACCACTGAGGGAATGAATGACAACGCTCTGGAGCAGCTTAATGAAGTCATCAATGAACAGGACAGACAGCACATTTCATATGGTTTATTAAACTCTTTCATGTCTTTGTAAGTGTAGATTGTAATTATGTATAATCCCTTCTCAAGAAGAATTTATCTGATATTAGAACACTCTATGGCTCTCAGCGTTAAATTCATAATGCTGACACATTTCCATGAGCACTGTATGAAACACTAGAGCTCTCTGTATAAACTGACTCGTGCTCTCTGTATGACTATGACTGCATGAAAGAAGACTATGTAAGAATAAATACTGTTCCATATAATCAGCTGGTGATACCATGGTCAGACAATGGAATGACAGAATATTCTGTCTCAACCCCGTATGACAGACACACCTCTTCTGGGCCTTTCTCCCACCAAAGCGAACCTCTTCTCTCAGGAGGGAGAAATGGGGCTCGTGGCTT
This sequence comes from Megalops atlanticus, assembly GCA_019176425.1. NCBI lineage: Eukaryota > Metazoa > Chordata > Actinopteri > Elopiformes > Megalopidae > Megalops > Megalops atlanticus. The sequence goes on from CM032896.1 coordinate 16,030,024, forward strand.
GTCAGACCCAGCATTATCTACAGGGAGCAGCAAAGAGAGGGAGATGAGGCATCAGTGTACATCCTTGCATTCACAAAACAATTCCCCACAGACACAAAATTACAGCTAGGCCAATGCTGCATGAGCAGCACCTCATGCAGCAAGACCTGAGGAGGCATTACGTCCTGAAATTTGAGTTATCTGGAATGCAACCATTTGTTACTCATGTGCTGCCAGGAATGAATCCGAGTTTGGGACGCTGCTGCTGTGTCCTTCACCTTCACTGCTCTAATGCAAAAATATGGCTGCGCTGAAGGGCGGCAGAAAGCTGCAAACACACATCCACATGGATCAGGCACCCACCAGGTCTGCGTCCAGGCCATAAAGACAGTGCCGGGTGTTGGGGTCGTGACCGGGCCTGGCGATCTCTGAGCGAATGAACTCCATGATCTTGTGCTCTCCTTCCCCAGGAGTCTGGGGGGGGGAAACCAAAAAATAGTTGCACGCACACTGAGAGCACAGCTGTCACAAGGACCAAACGCTACAGGCAACAGCAAGGACATGAGTTTATCAGAACACCTCGCCATCGGCTACAGCCATCACCTGGTGTGCGCGCGACAGGTGATGGCACCACGCATATGGAGTTGTCATTCTTTTGCCCTCCTACTCACCTCGTGCCCCGACAGGTACACGCTGACCCCCTGCCATGATTTGTCAGAGGAGAGTTTGTTGTGCACAAAATACTTGAGCTGCTCCTGGAGCCTGGCCATAAATTCCGTCCCTACAAGAGGTGAAGAGAGAATAAGGCGTTTTAGCGTTCGAGATTTGCACACGGCTTGACAGACAGGTGAAAGGTTCAGCCTGCTGGCGGAGGGACTTCACCTGGCGTGATGCAGTTTGAGTCGAACCTGGCCTCTGTAGGGAGAACCTCCCCCTTCTCCAGGGCCTTCTTTATTTTCTCCTCTGCTTCCTTTGCTGATCTGCAAGGGAACAGTGACGTTACCAAGACTGCAACAACCTCACCAGGACTGGACAGGACCGTGCTGGTGTATTGGCCTGGGCCTAAACATCAGATTGTACCTGAATCGCCTCCCACGCTGCTGATTCATCTTGGCTCTCGGAGCGACACCATCCACAGCCATGAAGAAAACCTTCCGGGGTTTGATGATGCGAAAGAGAACCTCCAGGTAGTGGAAGATATCTGCGAAGATCTTCTCCTCAGAGATGCGAAAGTGCACGTCCTCATCATTGGGATGGGAACACTGATGGATGATTCCATTCATGTCCAGGTACAGGTTGTCAAACTCAGGAATCTATGGAATGAATGATGAAAATATCCAACAGTTCAATTTGTAGTGGCAAAGACTGATGAGGTGTGCAAAGGGTCCAGCTTTGAAGGCATGTTTAGCAAAGAGATCACAATATATGCAGCCTGTCCATCACAGTGACTCAGTAAAACAGTAGTTTACAAGTGAAGATTCTTTTTTTATTTTTCAAATGTTATCTTGAGGGAATTCTAATCCGTTCATGGTTTTGCAGCAAGTAAGAGCCTCTCCAGATTTTACCAAAAAATTTCAGACAGTGCAATAACATATGCTGAGATAATCCATAATGTAAATACTGAACGAGAGGGAGCGTGTGTATGGGCGGGTTGTCTTTGGATTATGTTATTTCTGGGCTTCAGAAATAGCGTTAGCTGAATATTAAGAAGATATCACTGGGCTGTCGAAGAGACCGAGTTTGCTTATCTAAGTGAATTTACCTACACAATTTCAAAGTCATATTGGATCAGACTTCGATATCAGTTTCAGGTGGGAGCTCTTTTGAAAGAGTATCGTAAATAGAACACCACTACTTTCATTGATTGAACGCGCACTCTTGCTCCACAACTTAAAAGTTTGTTTTACCTGGAGTAATGATTAACTGGTTAGCTTAATATCTTAGCAAAGATACGTGCCGCTTTAATATATTTTATGAAAAAAGTTTATATTGGGTCATCTCATTCACAGATCCATCTATACACCTTGTTAATGAAGTAGCTCGCTAACTATACGTCACTAGCAGGCTGTTAGACACAAGTTGATTAGCTACGGTAGCTAATTCATACACTTTTGTTGCTATTTAACTTTGGTTTTCCTTGTAATCAAGTCCAACAGCACATAAGCTCAGCTCAGATGACTTGGACAGACGCGCTGTCAAACGTAGCTGGCACACATTTCACGAACTTTACTAGCGTGTGCGTAAATTCCATAGTTGGCCAGTAAATTAGACATCAACTCTCCGGACAAGAATTCGATGAAATTAGCAAACTGGTAAAGTGACGTTAATCGGACAGTTAGCTAACGCTAAATCTCTAACCTTGCAAATTGTTTGATAATAATATGAATCGCCTCAACGCACGGATGTCTCAGGATATAGTTACGTCACCCAGTCGAGCAGTCGAATTTAAACAAATACTACAAGTAGAGTATAACTACGAAAAAGCCTGTTGTGGAAACACAGGGAGACATGGAGGTGAAACTCAAATAGGCCTGCTTGCTAGCTATATTTAGCAACCTTGCTAACAAGCTAGCTATATCGATATCATACCTGATGCTCCTTGACAACTTCACTGAGGCAAGGATATCGCTCCGAAATCCATCGGTAAAATTTAGGTACACCCATCTTCACAAGAAAATCTTGCTATACGATTTAATGTATTTTTAAAAACCTAAACGTGAAAAGAAGTCTTCAAAGTTAATGAAGAAGTTGATATCCTACGGAGTCCAGGTTTTTGTTTCTGTGGTAGCTGTTACTGTACAGGCAGTGATAAACGTCCGGACGGAATCCGTGACGTACTAGCTAGAAAGCGTGAACCGACTGATCACAAAGTGACGTTTTTCAAATTGACACAGTGTATTAAATCATCATAACTACAATTGAAAATAAATAGTATTTCGCATGTCCATTGCAATACTAAATTAGCATCGAATATTTCAATCTAGCAATGCTTTATTTTTCTTCCTGTGCAACTAATAATCTACCCCGAACGACACTCGGTTGTAAAACACAGTTCCTACATTGCGTCAATTGAATGAAGATTACAGATTCCCGTAGTTATGTACCGTTAATAAAATATAAAATACGTTGATTTCCTTTTGTTCTTCAGTTTATGTAATCAACATTTGTGAAATATAACATTAAAAAACACACACACACATTTTTGGAAATTTTTGCACTCGTTACCATGGCCGTGGTGAATATAAGTACTGTTCTATGCATAGCTACCTAGAAAAAAAAACTTATCAAAGTAAAACAGCTGCCCGTGCTTGTTTGGAGTTTGGAGCCGTGAGCCAATCATATGCAATTGTCCTCTGCTGAAAACATTATTCAGACTATGGTCATCTTTAATGTCTTTTGACTATATCTTTGATCCTTATTGTAATTTCGCGGGTAACATAGATGGTTACTTGCTAATGCGTTTGCTGTAACATTGAAGTTGAACCTGTGTAACGTCACGCGACTAACACTTTGACGCACAGAAGAGTCTCGTTCGGCATTTGGCCAAAACACAGTCCAGAGGATAGAAGCTTTTTTTACGTTTGGAAGAAAAGTACCCCTTACAATAACCCGAATGAAGCAGTTTCTAGAATCGTGAGCGTAGCTGTCATTGTCTGAAAATGACATGACTTAATTGTGTATTGTGTATCAGCACATGAATTGGTTTTAGTAAACTAGGGACCTTAGGTGCATCGTAATACGATGAATAGTTGTGTTTGTTGCTCTGAATGGAATTGGAAGGGTATGCAAATATAATCCTGTTACAAGAAGTATCAGAAGTATAAAATACATGAAATCAAATAGATATGTGTACACATTACACAAAATATTAGAAGCGACGGCATATTTTGGTGAAATATAAATATGCCACTGTAATATATCTCCGCACACTCGTATAAACAATTAGGTTAGTTACTAATTATTGGTTAGTCATTTCAGTAGGTCATGCCGACTGGCCAAGCAGCAGTACTCCAGCAGGAATACCAATCAACTAAAGCAGCACATACAGTATGAATTGCTTTCATTGGTTAGGATCCCTAGCTGGTGTCAAACAACATTTCGATCTCATGTTATCTTTCTGTCTTTAGACAGAACTGCAGTTCACGCCTGTTAAGGATGCCGATGCACCCTATCATGGAATGTCCTTTCCTCAAATCACAACAAAATTTGCACAGATAATAATAATCTGCATTTCCAGATTACATTTATTCATTTATCAGATGCTGTTATTACAGAATATTGCATATAGTAAGACTAGGCCTATATCAAAGAAAATACAAAAATACTTCACAACATACTTGATACAAAATTCTACATTTTTGTAATTTGCAGGGATGCTCTTAACAAGACGGACTTACAAACAGAAAGTTCAAAGTGCATAAATAAAGTGGCATGAAAGACTTTCCATACAGGACGCAATTGACCAAGTTCAAACATGTCAGTCCCATATATTACTGAGATGAACACACACAGTGAGGCACAAGTTTTGATACATTATTGCGATGCAAGATACCCTATACTATGCCTCCAACAAACACTACAGCAAAACTTCACAAAAGGGGTTGGAAATTTCATGCTTGGGTAAGGGGAGCTGAGGTGCAGCCTGAAATGGTGGGACACAAGATGCAATCAGGCTCTGTGTGTTTGAAACACTGCTAGAAGTAATATACCCAGAAGGGTCAGAGTGACAGAGGAGTGGCACAAAATAAGACAAAATTAAAAGTGCAACGATGCATAAGCATGAAATAAGACAAAAATAACCCACAAAGTAAGATATAAGTCAAAAGTGCAACAGTACACTATAAGATAGTGATTCTGCTGGTCTAGCACACAGGTAGCTCCTTCCACCATTGGGGGTTCAAGAATCAACAAGAGCTGCAGTACAGCAGGAAGTTGCATGTGGCTTGGCCCTTTCTGTGTGCTTGGGAGAGCTGGTTTTCTGGTCTGGCTCTTCTGCGTGGGCTGGATCCCTTGCTCTCCATCCCTCTTTGAAAATGAGGCCTGGTTCTTTCTCCTGTTGATGTTTATGGTTCTCCTTGTTAGATTTGGAGGCAGTGCTCTATGTTTATCTTAGCTGGGAGGTCTTCCACTGAAGCTAATCTTCATTAAATGCCTCTTTAGCTTAGTTTCTGAAACTAGACTGGTGAATGAAGCTTTGCACTGTCTCAATCTGAGTCTTCCATTGTGAGCTACACCGACTTGGATTCCCACTACTTCACTCATCAGGTGCTAGTCAGTAGACAAATGGAACACTCACTATGTGGTGAGGACTGGGTTCCTTAGCAGACTGAATATAAGAAGAGATCTTTAAAAAAATTGCAAATCTTTCAGTGGTGGAGAGAGTCAATGTCTGATAAACCTTTTCAGGTAAGGCAAGTATGGATTATAGGTTACTGTGGATGGTAAATGGGGATAATATGGAGTGTATCTGGGTATTGCTGGGATGAGCACTGGTTTTGTATGGGTAGTCATACCCTTGATGTCGGCAATCACACCCTCTTGGGTCTCCCTCAGAGGGCACAGTACCCCTGCCCGTCACGGGCTACCCCAGAGAGTTTTGGTGGGTAATGGACAATGGAGCCTAGAACACCTGTGCAACAGAGACAAACAAACACACTTCAATTAGAGATTCATCAGAGGCAAACACATCTGGCATGGGAACATATGGATTAAGAACTGCAGGAGAAGGGTAAAACAGAACTGTACTGAAAGAGTATGCCATGCCTGGTTATTAAGTCATAAAGAGCAACAGGGCAGCATCCATTCAAATTTTAACCACTGGTTAATATTTTTATGAAGTGGTTTTAACTCTGTTAGCTCTGCAGATGTAAAGGTGTTCACATTGTGCAACAAGTATGCAGTGTATAATGTAGAGTTAGTGTGTGGCGTGCACAGTGAAGAGATATTCCTACCTGTTGGATGTCCTGGCCCTTTAGAGTATAAAGACAGAAGTACAAATACATGGTCAACACTTGCTCTGTGACTGGTTAACTCAATTCAATGCATTCAACACACAGGTTTATGTTCTTAGATATTTCACTCTCTCTCCCTCTCTGTCTGTCTCACACACACACACACACACACACACACACACACACACACACAACCATCAAACAAGTACACATTAATAAACTTATGTGTATATACCTACAGATACCCAAACAATTTATATAAAAATATAAATGCTACCAACAGGAATTTAGTATTGGTCTTTATTGAGGTTTTTGTACTGTTTGGAGATCAGTCAGTAACATCACTGCCAATGGAGTCTTTCACAGTATCACTCACCTTTTTTAAACATGAAAAAGCTGAATAGGATCATGCCGACAAATGCCACTATTGCCAGGATGGGTAATACATAGTTCACAAATGCCTCTGTAACACAAAGCAGTACAACTGGAAGTCACAGCTGAGAAACATGAATGGGAGTGTGTGTGTGTGTGTGTGTGTGTGTGTGTGTGTGTGTGTGTGTGTGTGTGTGTGTGTGTATTTAGCTCCCTCATGTCTCACAGCAAAGTTCATGATACCCCTTTTCCATTAACAGAACTACCCCCACCCAGGCCATGCTGGAACCCACAGCAGTTGGGTTTGACTGCCATGTTTGAGCTGTTTTTCCATTGTAATCCCCAGACTACTATATGATAGTTGAATTGAAATAGTGGCTGATGCAGGAGAGAAAATTGTGGGTGGTGGGTGGTGTTCTGTATTAATCTTTGTTAGAGCAGTCCATTTAAGTGTTCATTTGTGTAAAAAGTTAGCATAGCTATTGACAGCTACACCTGTTATCATATACTTAACATGCTAGTGAAGTCAAAAATGAAAATTGGGTGAACACAAACTTTTTGCAGGGTGACTTGGACATAGCTTAGTATGAAAAGACATTTGACAGCTGAACAGGTTTTTTTTAATAGGCTATAAAGTAAATATTTGATTGAATTTAATTCTAAGGTCTGTTTTTGCCCAGTCTTCACTTACCAGTTTCAAATACCTATGACAGGAACAATTCAAAAGCAACACATACCTCTCAATCCTACATGATTCATGCCATTATTCCACCTGCAGTTGTACAACATATAAATACAGCTTGCCATTTCTTGTCTCTCCTATACTGTACTATCGGGTGTAGCAGATGGACAATGGATTATTCAGTGGGGCCTCGTTACCTGTAGAAAAAGTTTGGCTGCGCGTGATCTCCTTCAGTAGCTCAGTACATCTGTTCTGGAGATGCATCCTCTGTTTCCCTGTGCGTGCAGGGTCGCGGTCCAGTTGCTCCTTTAGCTGAAGCGCCTGCGGCACAGCCGCTGTCCAGGTGTCTCTGGTGCTTTCCAGGCTCAGGTAATTCTTTCCGTCGTACTGGATGCGTTCTGACACTCTCAGCATCCCGTTCCCTTCTACCCAGCACTCGCGCAAGCGCTGATAAGTGTGATTGCCTGATCGCACAGACGGAAAACGGACATAATGAATAAAAAGTACAGAATAAAAAGAGGAAGTAAAAAGAGATTTCACAAAGTGTAATTACTCGCAGTGGTATGATTATAGCTTTTGACGATCATCTGCAGGATAATGTCAAAGGGTGTTTCATATTCAGTGTTGATTGAGAGAATGCTGATTCTTTCATTCCATGGGACCGGGACACCGTTGATTGCCACCATCTCCACTGTTGTGTCCGTCTTACCGACGACTCCAGAATGCCGATACTGAATGATGGTTTCTGCAAAAAGTAACATATTGTTCATACAGAGAAGGATATTTAGGATTCAGTTCAGTTCAATATGTAACCAGTGAACATTCTGGGTTATATTATCGTTGATTGATTTGTGAGGACTGGTTTCTGTTTTTATTTTTGGCACGGACGCTTATGTCTGAAAGTCTCACCTGTGTTCACCTGTAGATGTTTGGTGTAGATATTGTCCCGTTATCTGTTTGTAACTACTTGATCTAAAAGGTTCTGTATATGACGGTACAACAGCATTGATTAAAATGTGGATACAACATCCGAGTTAAACTTTGTCTTGTAATTTCCCAATTGTTTGCATTGCAAGATGTATTTTAATTAGGCTACGTTTCTGCAGGTATCCAATTGTATTGGTTCGCGACCGAAATATAACCAAATCAAAAGTTAATGGACCGCCAGATGTTCACTCGGTAACTATATCCATCATAAATAACTGTGTCAATGATTAAATTCTGTGAATTTCCGAAAGTTGAAGGGCATGCCGATTTGTTTATTCTTCATGACAACAACAAAATGCGAAATTGAAACTGACACTTTGAAACAGCCCATAGACTTAGAGGAAAGGCTGACGCAGGCTACATCACGACAACGCTTCATTTTCTAATTAATTAAAAGGGCATCTTCAGATTTGGAAGAAGCGGTTTATTTTGGAGGCACCAATTTAGCAGAATGTAGCAAAATGACAATCAGTTTATGTAACGTAAAATCAAATGAAAGCTAAAGAATCTTACCTCTGGGCAGCGCGAGAGATGCCATCCAAAAAAAAAAAAAAGAGATAAAACGAGAAATTTCCGGATCATATTTAAAACGAAACCTGTGAAACCTGTGACAACAGCACCTAATTTTTATGCTTTGTTTCGTGCTTTCGTCTTTTAATCTCGCTAAATAGGTCTAATCGTCCCAAGACCCGAGGTCGTTTGAAGTTGACTCTGAAAAAAAGACGTCTCCCTTGCATCAAGTTAGTCGTGAGTGTACCCGAATGACTGTTTTGTTTTGTTGTCTTTTAAAAAGACATCTTCTATGATTGGCTGGCTGTCATGTTGATGAGGAAGTGTCTAGGGAGAAAGGTAGCCTATCTGTCATTTAAACGCTGAACCCAAGGCACAATGTTTCAATACAAAGTACAATGTTTCACGTGTGCCGTTAAACTTTAACTGTCATCTGGTGGTATGTCATGAGAACGGTCTTGAATAAAATCCACACTGTCTAAATCCCCTGAATTCCCTTTGTAATCGTAATATTAGCCTGCATTTGGTTAGTTATCCACAGCGAATTTTCTCATGCTGTCTATTTAAACAGCTGGATACAGCTGTACAGGCTGCCTTGAAATTTGACATTTGAAATCTGAAGCTATAGACTTCGTTGTAAATGAACACATCTCCCATGTCAATAGAAAAAAACTGTGCTACCGTCGGCCATATAGTCTACACGTTCCGTGTCAGCTATCCATACAGAAAATTTACCATGTTTTTTTATTATGCGTATAACTTAAAAATCCTAAAATATATCAGTTCGTTACCATTCTAAAATTACCTAGTGCCAGCATAGTTTTTAAAGTTAAGTGTAACATCTAGCGGTAATCAGGACAGTGTGACCCAAGAGTCAATGTTGCAAGATATAAAGGCAGAGCATTTGGATATCGTGTGCTAAGTGTATCAATGTATTGCAGAACGTTCTTTCTGAAAATGATTTAACGCGGCCCTGCTGAACATAAACAAAATTCTGACGGATAAGAATAGAATTACAAAGGGTAGAATTACAAAACATTTAAGCCAGGCAAAGAAGTCAGCACGTCATAAATTGGCAACAATTGTTACAATTAGCCTTTCACATTTTCAATATATCACAGCAGGTTTCTGTAAACCACGTAGCCCCTCTCCCAAGATAGAATAACGTCTGGACAGTATTTCCCTGATGTCAGACACTGATCCTCAGTGGAATTGTAAATAATGTTTATTGTGGATCTGCTTTTCAGGTATAGTGTGTCTGAAGTTTAACTCCTGTCTCCAGGTCTCTATCAGGAAGAACTGTGTGCGCGTGTGTGCAGCCAATCCTATTCTTTTGAAAACAATATTTAGTCTAGCTAGGTAGCATTTTATTATAACACAGTACATTTTGCGGTGGAGTAGGGACCCTGCAATAGATATTTGGCGCGTGGCCACCAGTGTGTGGACATGCCCCGGCAATATACCAATCCCTACCCCAGCTATGGGTGAAATAGTGCTGTTGCCTTGCAGCTCGACCCAGTCAAGGGCAAAGGCTAGGGGACCAGCCCTGACAGAAAAGGGTAGCTGAAGGAGTTGCACCCTCAGTTTCGCATAGCAAGTCGACAAGATATCTCGGCTACAGCCAAAGGATGATGACATTTTAACACTTATTTTTACACTGTTTTTGATAGGGGAGCATAAAATAATAATTCAGTTGTCATATGAGTCAAGTATCAAGATAACAAGCTCCAGACAGGCCAGAGTACTATGCCCCACACCCGTAAGTGTGAATAAGTCCCTGTGTATGCATATTCATGACGTAGTTACACTGGAGGAGTGTCGGTGTCAGTAGTTCACACACACACACACACACACACACACACACACACACACACACACACAGTGTGCAGTGATCCAGTTACATGATTCTGCTGTCCTGACCATTGTGGGAAGCTCATTCCACCACATGGAGTGCTGAACAGACAGAAGTCTTGTCCAAGATGTGCAAGCCCACAAGATAGGGACAGCCTGGCTCCCGAGGGGTCCAGAGTAGAGTGATCTGACCAGAATGTAAGGTCTGATGATTGGTTGTAGATATGGAGTCATCCCCTTAGATGCATGGTTCACTTCCACCAGCATATTAAAATGGTGGGAGGTCAGGAGGCTGAGCTAGATATGTATTTGGAGATCATACACCATGGTGATATTGCTGATTCTGGATGTGCTGCAAGAGCTTTATTGCACCGACAGGGGCCTGGAACAAAAATAAGCACAATAACGTTTGCATACAAGATATTCTTGTATTCTTGTATTCTTATTCAAGATCAGCTTGATGCTGCGCAACGTGGAATATATTTCATAAGTCATTGCAAAAAAATATTTACGCATACCAAAGGATTGGCCATCTCTATGATCACTGTATCCGTGCAGCATCCATTTAGGCACTACCTCATAATTATCCTCCTTAGCTAAACACAGTACCTTTACCGGATTGGCTTGTGGAGTTGTCAATTTAATGACGGAAAGAGAGGGTGGTGTGACAAGAAAAATGGCTTCCCTGTCAGTAAGCGAGCCGCAAGAGATGGAAGGTGAGTGAAAACCAGGGGTGAACACAAGTACAATCTGAATTCCGTAACGGTCACTGAGCTAGTCTGTGTTGTTTTAACAAATGTTTGACTTCATCTGGTGTAATCAGAAGCCAAACCGTGAAGTGAAAAATATCGGGTCGATCAGACATGCTAGCTGGCACGGTTCACGTTAGCCATTCATTCCCTTGTTTACAATCGTTGTGTATTACCTAACTAGCCAGCTACCAGCGTTAACTCTTATTTGGCTGGCATATTTATGAGCATCGTGATCTGATTGATTAATTGCATACAGATTTTTTACGATATCTCGACACCGAATAACAAAAAAACCGCATGTAGTTGACCTGAAACAGTTAGCTAGCTAGCTAGCTGACTGGCTTGCTAGCCAAGCTATGTATTTGGATAAATGTACATTACAGCTAGCTCGCTACAGCTCGTTTTTTGATATTCGGGCATATTCTGCTGCGTCACATCCGCACCTGTGTTGTTAGCTAGACAACAAGACTATAGCTAACCTTGCTATATTGGCTCCACGGCCTGACCCCGTGGTTGTGTTCTGTGTGTGATTGTGATTCTGTGTGTTTTTGACATGCAGGTGACAACCTAGAGCTATGAGGTTGGGTTGCTGCCACCGAGCTAACGTTAGCTAACCAGTTTATTGCATGCGCATGATGTTGATGCGGGTGTAGCTTTCTGAAAGATTACAGTTTGATAGCTAACTGTTACTTTACAGGTATGCTGACAGGGGGGTCTGACCCTTCAAAATTTTTGGCTTCCTAACGGCCTACTAAAAGTTTTCACCGTTTAAAAACTTGGTTGCGCTAGGCTGATGGTCTGTACGTTTTCTATGTCAGAGTAAACCATACACGCCTTTTGCGCCTTCTGCAGCGGATGCAACATCGAGCTTGACCCAGACCTTGTACATGGGACGGAAAAATAGCTTCAGTGGATGTGACATGTCTCTTGCCCGTACATAAGGCCTGGATTGCATTTCGGGCGCAGTCTGTGGATTTTGCCCGAGCTGTCAGTCATTCTTCTAGCTCGCTTAGTTGGCTTCACGTTTCTTCATTGCAACCTCTTCGCTAAAGCATTATGCAACAGTAGGAGGAATGTTTAGCCAGTTGCACACCCCGTTAATGACAACAGACGTCATATGATACAGCAACGGGATATATCCTGTGCGGTTTACTGTAATATTTTACAGAGATTGCACACTTAACAAAGATGGGGGTTGGGTATCTTTGCATGTAGGCCATGGCTTCTTTAAGTGGGTTATGATAAGTGCATATGCCAAATAAATAATATCCTTACAACATCCTTATTACTGTTATGTGTGTTTCTTTTTTTCTTTTGTCCCCACAACATGCTCAGTTGACAGGAAAGGTGAATCGGAAGAATCTGGCGATGAGGAGACCAAAAGGAAGAGTCTAAACGGGGAGGTGGACCCCCAGCAGCCCTCCCTTACAGGTGAGATCAGCCTTCTGTACAGTAATGGAGTCAGGGTGGCTGCATTTGTGTCAATAAAATCACACGCTTTCCATTTTGGTCTTCTCTCCTCTGCCACTGTCCTTACCTGTGCACCTCTGTCTCTCCCTCCCTCCCTCCACTCTGTCTTTCATCCTCTGTCACCCTGACCCTGTGAAGGAAAAGAGGAGATACCGGTGGACATGGACACCATAACTCTTGACCCGGAGGAAGAGGTGAGTTTTGGGTGTACGTTTGATATTTTAGCAGTTTGTTGGTCTCCCAGTGAGGTCACCGTGTATCATTTGTTGTTTTAAGAGGTTTCAGTGTCAAATAAGTCATCCAGTCTCATAACTAATTTGTCAAAACTGCATCATTTTGTCTTGAAATATTAGCATTTTTCATATTTTTCCTTCAAGAAGTCATGTCTCATCTAAGGCTTTTTACAATGGGTTTAATTCCCAGGCACTTTTGTTAGTATCACTAACTGTATTTCTCTTCTCTTTCCGCTTTTCCTTCTATCTCTCTTTCTGCTCTCTCTGTAGGATGTGGATTTGGTTCACTGCAGGATTGGGAAGATTGAGGGCCTGGAGGTGCTGCAGAAAGCCAAGGTCAGCTGGTCCTGTCCCAGGACGAAACTGTGTTGTTTTTTACGATTTGCATCCCAACCACTGGACCTGTTTGGATAGATTTATATTGAATTGTATTATATTGAATTTGTAGTATGAGAAATGAACTCCAGCTTGTCAGTGTGAAGGACGCTAGTGTGTGCCGTTATAAGCACTGGCTTTGTTTAGCAGACATCAGCGTAGCTCGGTTTCCTCTCTTGTGGTCCTGATCTCTTGTAGTTTTAAGTAGGCCACATCTGGCTTCATCTCCTGAAATAGCCTGAAGAAAAAAAGGTATCCTTACCATCCTCATCAGAGCGCTGAATTCAGGATAGAGTCAGAAATAACAAATTGTGTTACTGAAGTATTTAGCCATAATAATTAAAAATGGAATTTCTAGCTTCTAGCCAGATTTTCAGTTATAGACCTAATCAGCTATTAACTATATGTTTATGCAACAGTTGGCTTGCAGGCTTGCCCAATTTTGTCATAAATTTTCAACCCAATAGTTTTTTTCTGTTTGTATCAAAAATCTCAAGTTAGTTTGCTCTGTATGGCCAGTAGCTGTCAGGTTCGATACTGTTGTGCGTTTTGCTGCATAAGGCAGAATTGCACACCCCCACACTCCCTCATGGTGGTACCAGGCTACACCCCTGTAGCTGGAAGATGGTGCTGTTGTTCCTCTTACTTTGAGTAGGTCTAACTGGAGCCCACACAGTTTGGTTTGTTGTGTGTACAGTACCACAGTATAGTCAGGCTTGGGATGTGACAGTAAGACATTACATGTAGTGTTACATGTAGTGTATTCAAATATGCATTATATACACCAAATATTCATTTTATGTAACTGGTGCATAGGAATATCGGCTAACATTTTACATTCTCACTTTATTAGCTCAGTGTTATGCCAGTATCAAAATCTTGCAAACACTGCACATCAGTGTCATAAGAACTTTGTTGTAGCGAGGTTGTTGTAAGGGCAGGTAAAGTCCAGGAGGCTGTGGCGAAGGCCCATGTGACAGGAGCATTGCTTTGTCCCTCAGACACTATCTCTGAGACAGAACCTCATCAAGAAGATTGAGAACCTCGAGAGCCTGTCCTCGCTGCGGGAGCTGGATCTCTATGACAACCAGATCCGCCGCCTGGAGAACCTGCAGGCCCTGACCGAGCTCGAGTGAGACACGCACACTTTCATGCACCTCTCTCACACTTACACAGACACACCTATGACGCATGCACATGCATGCACCTGTCTTTCTGACACGTGAACACACACACATACTTTTCTGTCCTTTTCCCTCTTACATGCACACACATCTCTCTTTCTCTTTTTGTTACACACACACACACACACACACACACACACACACATCCTTCACATAATCTCACACACAAACTTTTGCCTTGATATCCCCCCCCCTCTCAGGGTGCTGGATGTGTCCTTCAACATCCTGCGAAAGGTAGAGGGTCTCGAGCGTCTTACCAAGCTGAAGAAGCTCTTCCTCCTGCACAACAAGATCACCTGCATCGACAACCTGGCTCACCTGACCAGTCTGGAGATGCTGGAGCTAGGTTCCAACCGCATCCGGGTAAGTCAAACACACAGACAAACTACAGACACAGCGGTCATTAATCCAGACCAGTCCCAGCTTGCCAATGGAGGGAGAAGGTTTCTTTCTGCTGTGGAGAGTGGGTTTTTTTCTAGTTCCACTTTGACTCCATGTGGCTTCCCAGCACTAGCACAGACAGCAGAGCACTGTTGATGAATGAATGAATGCAACAACTAAAGACTTTACATGGTCTTCACCAGATTTACATATCTTATAATTTGTACATGTTCCTCATTCATACAGTTGAAGTACCTCGCCCAAAGATTCAACAGCCATGACCCATGTGGGAATCAAAACCAACACTTGCTTTCTCATAGGAACGTTGATGTCAATATAACTGTTTGGATGTATGTCTGTCTTGTGTTTATCTGTGTTTGTGCTTGTATGAATGTCTGACCATATGTTTGTGTGTCTGACTTTGTTTGTTTGTCTGCAGGTGATAGAGAATCTGGACAGTCTTTCCTCTCTGGACAGTCTGTTCCTGGGGACCAATAAAATCACTCAGCTGCAGAACCTGGAGGGACTGCACAACTTAACTGTCCTCAGCATCCAGGTACACATTTCCCTCACCTGTGTGTATGTGCATTCACTTGTGTGTGCATATGGTTGTGCACACGGGTAGGCGGTGTGTGTGTGTGTGTGTGTGTGTGTGTGTGTGTGTGTGCGTGCGTGCGTGTGTGCGCTTGCTTGTTTGTGCCTGTTCTAACCACAGCCTCAACTACAGAGTAACCGCATCACAAAGATAGAGGGTCTGCAGAGTCTGGTGAACCTGCGTGAGCTCTACCTGAGTCATAACGGCATAGAGGTCATCGAGGGCCTGGAGAATAATGTGAGTCCAATGCTCAACATTTACCCAAACCTCAGCACAATGAAACCTTAGTGCATTAGTGGTGCAATGTTAGCAAGATGTTTAGTGTTTGAATTTGTGCCTACTATTTTGAGATCACTTCAGTTATGCAATTTCTATATTTAGAGTTCTCTTCTACCTCTGTAATCCATCCCTTCAGCTGAATGACTGTTGCCTTTTCCTCTAAACCTTTCATCTCCACTGGTTCCCTGGATTAGAAAAAGCTGACGACTCTGGACATCGCAGCCAACCGGGTAAAGAAAATTGAGAATATCAGCCACCTGACGGAGCTCCAGGAATTCTGGGTGAGTGGAGGAGGAAGAACATATTACAAAAGAGCAGGTATGAGTGACATCGTGAGGGTAGGGCCACAGGACCTCTGACTAAACCCCCTCTTCCCTTTCTTCCGCTTTCCCTCTATACTCTTCTCTCCATCTTTACTTCCCTCCCTATTGCCTTTCGCTCTCTCTCATCCCCTTCCTCTCTCTCCCGCTTTCCTTCCCTCTCCCTCCGTCTCTCAGATGAATGATAATCAAATAGATAACTGGGGGGACCTGGATGAGCTGAAGAACGCCCGGGGTTTGGAGACCGTCTACCTGGAGAGGAACCCGCTCCAGAAGGACCCGCAGTACAGACGCAAGATCATGCTGGCCCTGCCCAGCGTGCGACAGATCGATGCCACCTTCATCCGCTTCTGACCTACACTGTCATGCCAGTGACCTCCACACCTCCATTTTAAACACACACACCTAAACCCCCGCCCCACCACACACCTGCATGTCACACACCTGCACCCGCACCCGCACACACAAACCCTGTCAAAATGAAGACCACATCCCAAGGAAGACCACACATTCTGTTTCACAAGCACACGTCCACACACTCCAACCTTGTGCTATTGTGTATGGAAGTCTCTTTTTTTTAATTCGGAGCTATGTGGTCGGCTAAATACCTTCTGGAAAGAGAGGGGATAGCTTGGTAGACTCTTTGATGTGTTTAAATGACCCCTCCTACTTGTTCACGCCCTTTGCATGTGGGTTGGTGCGTGTCCCTTCTCCCACACCCCACACTGCAGCAGGAAAAACAGTGCATTCTGCCATCATTTTGATGGTGAGTGGTAAACAAACTGTGCTTTATCAGCTCCCACCCACCCTCCCCTCCCCACACCTACTCATACATATACACATGTACGCGCACACACACACACACCACCACCCTTGTCCTGTGTCAGTAGGAGAGGATTCTACAGCCCATGGAACAGAGGATGTTGTAGTTTTTTGTTGTTGATTTCTTTTGCACTCTGAGGGATAGCCTCTTTGTCTGTTTTATGTTGACTGGTTATTGTGTCAGTATTTATCAATCTGCCACAGAGCACTCATCAGCCTACAGCACCTCAAAGGTACAGGTTGTTTCAGTCTTTTAATTTTGAAAGTTTGTAAAAATTTAGCCTTTTTACGGAATAAACACACTAAGAGGATTGCTTTCACTCCCCAGCAGTGCACTCAGAACAGACAGTCACTGTTTTAGCATGGTTTCGTTTGTGAGGGCATGCCCTGCCCCTCCCACACCAGTTTATATAGAGCACCCTTTATTTGAGCGAGACTGAACATTTGCAGGAATGTTATACAGTTTTTTTTTTTTTTTTTTTTTTTACAAACTGTATGCTCAAGGGCCTGACTTGGGGACCAGATGTGATTCTTTTGCTCCCTTACACCTGTTTATGATCACTAGACAGGTGTCAGGTCCTTCAGTTGATCTGGC
Organism: Megalops atlanticus; assembly: GCA_019176425.1. Taxonomy (NCBI): domain Eukaryota; kingdom Metazoa; phylum Chordata; class Actinopteri; order Elopiformes; family Megalopidae; genus Megalops; species Megalops atlanticus. Next base: position 16,047,362 of record CM032896.1, read on the forward strand.
AGATACTGCAACATGCTTGGTTGGGAGGGGGTAGGTGTGTGGAAGTGAAGCAGATGTGTTTTTATGAGCCTGAGTGTTCCAGGCTGTACCAACTCTGACCCCTGCAAACAAGCTTAGAGCCTCAGCCAGATGCCCAGCCAGGGGAATTCTGGGTAGTCTCAAACTGCTCATGCTTCATAGGATAGCATCAGTCCAGACTTGAAGGTTTCAAAGGAAGACTGGGATTTCTTTTTTTTTTTTTTTTTTTAAGTTTTGCAAGTGCTTGGTTGACTGTTTTAACCTGAATGTATTATAAAATATTAAATAATTAAATGAATCCAAATAAAACATGGGCTCTTCTGCAGTCCATCCAATTTCATGATTTTCAGTTTTATTTTCACCCCGGAAGAGGTGTGGTTAACAGTGGAGGAAAGCAAAGAGAATATACTAAAAAGTGTTTTAAAAAGTGCTAATGGCAGCACAACACTGCTAATTAGACTCCTTCACCCAAATGATATACCCATTTGTATTGCTGGATACTTACAGTGTAGACCCAAAATAAGTACCTCAGATTTTAACTTGCAAACTTGAATTGTTGCCCACTCACGCTTCAGTGAAGTTGAACATTTCAAAGAAACATTTCTAACTCTCATAAAAGGAAAGATCATTTAAGAAATTTTAATTAGTTTTGTATTTGAAGCAAGGTGTGCTGAACTACAGGCAAAAGAAGACTTGGGTAAGAAAGAGACCAACAGAGAGAGAAGTGGAAACAGACCATGTTTACTTCAATGAAATTATGCATGTGATATGAATAGCGACTGAATACCTTTATTCCTAAGTGTAAAATACAATAATTATAACGCAGTATAATAGTATGTACTTATTACTTAATGGACTTCGGTTGCAAATAATGTCAATCAGTTAATATCACTTTTCAGTGTCCTTCAAAGGTTGTACAATTACTTGCAGTCCAACCTTGGGACTGGCTGTGTGTATTGTTTATAGCACCACTACTGGTCCAGTTCAAGTTTTGTTTGTGGGTTTTAGAGTGGGTATTTTGTTGAACCCTCTCTTTGAAGAGAAGGCACAAACCATGTGTGCTGTGTAAAGCAGTGCATCGAATTGAAGGCCACCATTCACAGGCATCTACATTCGCTTACTATTGAACTAAAGATGGAATGGATGTCAGACCGCATACGCGATAGTTCAGAGAATGAAAATACATTTCCCATAATACCAACGGCCTCTGACGCAAACCTCCAAGCAGTGTAAGAATTCGCGGATGTAGCAGAGCAATGCGCATGCGTACCGTTGTGTTGTTGTCGGCGGCGGTAAGATGGCGGCGCTCGGGGATGCATCAGCTCCGGGGCTGAACGGGTTAATACAGCAATTTACAGCCATAACGGGTAAATAATCTGTTTTCTAAATGTTGCAGTTTTGTTTTCCATATGGTATCTTTAAGGAAAATGTAGCGTGACAAGCACAAACAAACTGCAGAAAACTCGAGAGGGGCATTAGAAACTACCGCCCCCTCTGTCATGCAAAGGGAAAAAGCCTAAAAACGAAAGGAGTCACATAGAGACGGGCAAACGTGCATGATCACCAAAATAACACATTATTCATTTTGAGTAAACTAGCACGATCAAACCAAAACAATATCACGGTTAATTCAAGCCTAGTTTTAAAGAGCCGTGCATACATTTGCAATTTTGATATGCAGGTGCGCCGTTTTGTTTAATTTCTGGAATAAAGAAATGGAGGTTGTGTTCAACATTTTCCTGATGTAGCTTGCTGGCAGGCTCCTCCTAACCGTGGAATGGTGGTTCGACATAGCTAACGTTACCCTGAACTGAGGCTAGCGAAGAGATGTGCTCGCTTTATCGCAGCACATCTAGAGAGTTAGCCAGCTAACAGGCTAGGTACCTGCTCGCTGAACTTGCCAAATAAACTTCTCTACTATTAGCTAGCTATTTCAGAACAGTTTCACGAGGGCTAACGGATTATTTAGGTAAATTATCATAATATTACGTTTCATCTTGACAGAGTCAGGAGCACTTGAGCGAAGTGCAGCCTTAGCTAACAAAACTACAGCGAACTAGCCATGCATTAATTGTTCCCTAGCTTGCTACGGCATAGTGCGCAAGCTAAAGCCGCGGCATAAGTATTGTAGCTGGAAAATACATATAGGTATCTAGTTTACTGTCCATCTACCGCTGCATGTTGTGGTAAAATAAAAAATGTAACGTTAGCTAAGTTGATTGCAACATGTTTCTACGCATGCGCACTGCGAGAAGGGACTTGGAGAGCAGTTCTTTTGGGAGGCAAGTTGGATTGAACCACAGTAGTATGGTGCACCCCTTCAACTACATCTGGGAACGATATGAATAAAGATGAGCTATCTTGCAGCGGAGATAACTATGGTGTACCACATTGAATTCACATTAACGATAGTCGGCGGGGGAAAGCGCACGAATAGTTGACATAAATCTTTACAAGTGCTTCAAGCATGTCTGAATTAAAAATAGTAATTTTTCACTAGTTCCTTTTCAGATAGAAGTTTTACAGACATATTTGTGAGCCATCACCAGGCTTGATGTTTTTCATACTTTGTGGCTGTCAGCTGTATAGGAATGTCCACCTCCCTGATTACCTTAATGATACAAATCTCTTCTTTAGTGTCATGATTATTCATATCAATGGTATGAATCCATTTAAATCCAGTTTATTCTGCTTTGCTGAGGTATGAGTGTGTCCACCAGGCTTAACTTTGTGTGCGTGCAGGGGCCACTGAAAGCGTGGGGAAGCACATGCTGGAGGCCTGTGACAATAACTTGGAGATGGCGGTAACCATGTTCTTGGACGGAGGGGGGATCGCTGAGGAGCCCAGCACCAGCTCCAGCTCCGCAGGGGCGTCCAGCAGCAGACTGTCCCGCTCGGAGTGAGTACCTCCAGTGCTCCAGCAGCTCAGGCAGGAGGCGGGAGTGAGAGCTCACAGCCTGTTCTGCCACTGATAAGCTGTACTTTTCAGGCAACAGCGTGTTAAATTAGCCAGAAGTTCTTGGTTCTTGGCTGCTTTCAGTCGTGCAGTTGTTGATAGCGAGGAAGCCGACACCATATTTGAGTGGACTTGTGCTGTGAGTAAGAATAATGAGAACGTTTCACGGATGGGTCCTTGTGGGACCTTGTATGTGGAGTCATGTGTGGTTCTGACAGTTAGTAAACCTTGTAGAACCATTCGTACACCAGCTTGTTTCTCAAGCAGTTCACTCCAGTAAGTGATAATAGCTGATGAGGTGTTCGGGGTCAGTGCACCTCTGTAGGTGGTGGTGCCCAAGAGTACTTGTGTAGGTAGTAATGTTAGGCCATACAGGTGTGCTGATGTCTCTGCCTCTCTTCAGGGATGACGTGCGGGCACCTATCCCCCAGAAACAGGACATCCTGGTTGAGCCGGAGCCACTGTTCGGAGGTACTGTGCACCCAAGCCCTTCTTGCACCACTTAAAGAACTTCAGAATGCCCAAGCTTTTGGACGCTCACAGATGGTTTTCTTCCGTAGTGCCAAAGAGGCGGAGGCCAGCTAGGTCCATATTTGATGGGTTCCGGGATTTCCAGACGGAAACCAGTAAGGAATAGTCTCTCCGAGTCTTCTTCCCCTTTCTCTCTGAGTTGTTGCCCTCTCTGCATCTTTGCGCTCTTTGAGTGATTGCTTTCACTGGGTCTATGATTCCATGATGTCATATCCAGAGTCTGGGTTTATCTCACAAGTATTAACCCTTTTGCACGTAACTTATTTGTATGCTATGTAGCACACGTGTTACATTACATGGTTCGTTATGTTTTCATCAGCATTATTAAGCTTCTCGTAGTTTTAAGTTAGCATTTGCTGTATTTTTAACATTAAATCGTTGTTTCCTCAATGCTAAAATTAGGTAGAATTTTTTCCAATCTGGTGTTCTAATCGCACCGGTTTTAGCATACGCGCTAAAAGGCAAATCACACCAGTGTGACCGTACGCACGAAAGGGTTAAGCCCCTAGCCTCATTAGTATCATCCCTGTAGCTGCCCGGGTGACCTCTGACCTCCTAGGTGTTGTGTAATACTCCTTGTTGTGTTGGCAGTCCGGCAGGAGCAGGAGCTGCGTAACGGGAGTGCAGTGGACAAGAAGCTGAGTACCTTGGCTGATCTCTTCCGCCCACCTATCGAGCTCATGCACAAAGGCAGCTTTGAGACAGTGAGTCCCTGACACACACACAGACACGGAACATGACACATCTGAGCTGTACATCTGCCAGTCACATGCTTTTTACATCCAGATGCACCCAGTCCTAGCTGTCGCACTCATGTAACGCCCATGTGTACTAGAATAGAGCTGTATATGCCCTGTTTCATCGCAGGGATACTAAGTGCCTAATTTTTGGGGTTTCACTTTTTAGAAATCTTAATTCAGATGTTGATTGAACACACAACCATCTGGTTGTCAGGGTAGACACTCAAGTTGGAACCAGCGCTGATCGTCTTGAGTATGTCTGATAGCGCAGTGTTGGATGGTGGTGGTGACCGTCCCTGTGTATGTCTGCGCCTGTCTGTCTCTAGGCGAAGGACTGTGGGCAGCTGGAGAACAAATGGCTGATGATAAACATCCAGAACGTGCAGGACTTCTCCTGTCAGTGCCTGAACAGAGACGTGTGGAGCAACAATGCTGTCAGAACCATCATCAAAGAGCACTTCATCTTCTGGCAGGTATACACACTCACACACACACCCTGGGATGCAGGGGAGAACAGTGGGCCCCAAGAGGAGCTCCTTATAAAAGTAAGCTATCCCGGTTTGTGTGTATATCAATTCTTACCTACTATGTATGTATGTGTTTTTGTGTGTGTGTTCAGGTGTACCACGACAGTGAGGAGGGACAGAGGTACATCCAGTTCTACAAACTCAATAAGTTCCCCTACATTTCCATACTAGACCCCCGTACAGGTGAGCTGCCAGTACAGATTGTTTCATTTTAAGATGTATTGTACCAGACTGGGATACATCATGGTGATTCTTGACACTTCTGCTCTGTGTCAAATCCAGGCCAGAAAATGGTGGAGTGGAACCAGTTGGATGTGTCTTCATTCTTGGAGCAGGTCACGGGGTTCCTGAGCGAACACGGCCAACTCGACGGGCTTTCCAGTCGCCCCCCTCCTGCTAAACGAGCACGCTCTGTGAGTGTTCAGTTTTCCCTCTTTCTCTGACTCCACTGTAAGTCTGCCTTATTAGCTCTGCAGCCTCTCTCTCTGTTGTTGTCTGGCTGCCTTCCACCTCTTCTTTTCTCTCTCCTTCTCTCTCTTGCTCTCTTTCTGATCCCCCCCCTTCTTCCTGACTCCACCCCCAGGAGAGCTTGATTGACGCCAGCGAGGACAGTCAGCTGGAGGCTGCGATCCGAGCGTCCCTGCAGGAGACGCACTACGAGTCGAACCCGGACCAGGCGGAGTCTCGCTCTGACGACGACTCGGAGGCCGAGCCCTTCTCCGACAGCGAGGGGCTCATATCCGTGGACGGCTCGGATGACGAGGGGGGAGGGGAGGGGCCCTCCAGCGCCCACACATCCCCCCAGGCAGCTGCCGTGCCAACCCGGCCGGACAGTCCTGCCCGGCACAGGAAGTCCCCGCACAAAGAGTCCAGCCACAGGAAGGAGGAGAGCAAGAAGAACCACCTGGAGCCGCCGGAGAGGTCGCGGCCAGGACCGGACCCGTACGACGGGGAGAACCACCGCACCACACAGGGCCAGAATTCGGGTTCACGGCCCGCGGAGACCAGCACGGAAGAACCGGGTGACCTCAACCAACCTGATGACAATGGTATGGAATGAGAGTGTTGTAAAACATACAAAGTGTTTTTCAAGTTCCCATAGAGACTGCTCGGTGTTCCTTTTTCAGTCAGCTGTGGCATTCCCCACAGGGCTGCAGAGGTGCAGTGGGACCCACACTGCCTCCCTGCTTTTATCCTTTTATAGTGTCACCAGGACTCTGCCTCTCCATGTCACTGGTGTATGTGCTCCCTGGTGTTGCAGCATCAGTTAATTTTTTTGGTAACTCTTGGGTTTGAAGTCACACAAGCAGCTGGTCCTCAGCTCTGAGGTGTTTGCAGGTGGCGTTGGCCATAGCTTTAACTGAGTTCTCCTTGCAGGTCCAAAGGCCAGGCTGATGCTCCGTTACCCTGATGGTCAGAGGGAGCAGATCACCATGTCCACACAGGCCAAGCTTATGGTGAGTGGAAGGAGATTCTGCCCAGATCAGTGGGTTAGGCAGGAGCAGCCTGGACACAGGTCCGTCAGAAAAACAGACTGTGTTTCTCTGAGTTCATCATAAGCAGTTACAGTTGGCTCCAAAAGGACACAAAAGTTCAAACTATTTATCAATCTGCTTCTTTCACGCTGGTAATCAATTAGCAGTCTTGCTGTAGAGCTGCTGGCTGCCTATCTAAAAACATTGCATATGCGCACTTAGTAGCATCTAGCTGTAAGGGAAATTTACCCAGCTCTACAGATTTTAGGGTCCTGCAACATTTGGTTTGTATAGCTTGATAATTTGTAGTTCTTTTATCCTGTGTTTGCCATCACACAATTCCACTATCAATGTCCCACTATTTGATGTTTAGGGGGGTTTTGTGGATGTGTTCTCTATATGCCAGGCTCCTCCCATAAGAACGTAAGAGTTTCTCTAACAGTGGGTGGCAGCAGTGCTTCATGTGTTGTCTTTTTATGAAAAAAAAAAAAATTCTCAGCTCTTACCTGACTAAAGACTACATATAAGATATTTTTTACTCTTTGATAATTTCTCTTTGATAATGTTTTCAGTTTTGCATATTGTAATGTCGGCGAACTAAATATTTAGCCAGCTAGAATTTGAGTGAATCAATGTGTATTCGTTCAGCTAACAGATTTTTAGCCACTTATTTTACAAAAAGTATGTATGCAATGTATTCTTTAACTTCTAGCTGGCTGGATAGTAAGTGTGGAAAAAACACCAAGAGTGAACAAAAACAAAAGTTCCCCCTCCTTCCTTTGCACAGCAAACAGTACCTCCATCTGGCTGAAGTCTTGAGTGTTTACTTTTAGAGTAACTTCTGTTTGCTGCAGATTGCACAATTTACATGCCTTTGTGTCAGGCTCCTCCCACTTTGTCATAGGACAAAGAACTACTTCTGATAGATGTAGGGCAACCACATCCTGGCCACAATGAGTAGCAGGTAGCCAACATTCCACCTGGAATGTCCACCTGGACATGGGTGAACAGAAACAAGCCAGTGGTCTCTGCAATGGAGTATTAAAGTTCCATTATCAGCCTAGTTATTGAATATAGTTGATTGTATACACGGACAGCATCAACTAAATTCAAACAAAGAGAGCAGCTGTTTAGGTGGTGTGGTGTATTGTGTGTTGAGGTGGTGTTCAGGACAGTTTGTCAAGGTGATGTAGGCTACATTGTGTGAAAATGGTGTTGAATACTCTGTTGAGGTGGTGTAGGGGCATGGTGTGTTCCAATCTGATTCCCTCACTGAATACCAGGATTATCCTCCTCTCTAGTCTACACCCAAGGAGTTGTAGTGCCCAGTGTGTCAGGGTCAAAGTTCAGATGGCAGAACTTTTCTCAGCAGTGTTCATGGGAGGTGTATTTCACAGCCAGAGGTAAGATTAAACTCACACTTAACTCCCCCGTCTGTACAACATGGCCCTACTGTTGCAGTAACCGAGCACAGCCATGAGCTGGAGCCAAGTATGGCTGGTCCAGTACATTGACTGTTTGTCTTTTGCATCATGTAGTCATACCACAAGGCGTCAGTTAATTCTGGTGCGTTCCCAGATTGAGACCACAGCTAAAGCTGAGGTTTTCCTCCCCCAAAAAATAAACTCTTACTAGCTCTGTGTGCCTCTGGTTGTTTGTTCTGGTTAGTGATAGCTTGACTGGCTGTTCATTGGTAAAATAGGGAACAGCCCATCTTGTTTGGAAGACATCTACAACCTTCAGGGTTGACCCCCTTAGTTGTCAGTGATGTTCATGGATCATTCAGCTCACCGAATACGCCCGAGGTGAATCAGAGCAAAAAAAAGAGAATCTGAACTAAGCAAACCAGGCTGCTTCCAGCTCGTCAGTGGAAAAAGATATTTTTGGTGGGTGTGTTAGTGTCAGGGCTGTCAGGAGATTTGTTTTGTTAACCTGTCCCCCTATCTCTCTCTCTCAGGCGCTGGTGAAACACGTACAGTCCAAGGGTTACCCTAATGAACGCTTTGAACTGGTCACCAACTTTCCCCGGAGGAAGCTGTCTCACTTGGACTATGACATCACACTGCAGGAGGCGGGACTGTGTCCGCAGGAAACTGTGTTTGTGCAGGAGAGGAATTAGTGTCTCCGCCCACTTCCTCCCACTCTTCCTTCTTTTTATTTTTCCTCCATGGATCCAGGAAGACAGTGCAGATCATGCCCCTTCCTCCATGTTCTTACCGAGTAAAACTCACCCATTGCCCATCAGTGAATTAACCACACTTCGGTTACTCTACTCGCAGTCACTGATATCTGTATGTTATGTATGGTCATCATTGTTTAATTCAACAAAAGGTCAACACAGTCCAGAAATTGGCTCAGAAATACCTAGTACAAACTGTAAGCCAAAAAGACTGGAATGTGTTGATTATTTGTTGAGGCAAACATGAAGCCCAAATACAGATTTTTGTGTGCCACCTGTGTGCCACCTGTGTTCAGGGAATTAAACATGTTTGGTCACAGGACCTAAGACATTTTCGCTGATCTTGCTTAGGAGAGGATATCATTGTTTGATTTTTTTTTTTTTTTTTTTTTTTTAGTTTGGATTCATTTGTTAAAGGATTGGTGTCATGAACATCAGCAGCCAGTTACAAAATCCTCATTGACTGCAGACAGAAAGGACGTGGAGCACTTCCTCTTCAGGAATCCCTCGAGTCAGTGGCCCCCATGGTGTTGTCATGGTGACGTGGGACCGTGAGAGCCCGGGTTACCGTAGAAACTAGCCTGAGGTTGGGGATGGATGGTCCTTTGGGGGTGGGGTGTTCAAACCTGCACTGTAAAGGAATGGTGTAGATTGAGGTGTAGTCATAGTCATTTTCTTTTTCTTTTTTTTTTTAATATGCAGCCCCATTTACAGAAAAAGTTGTTGACCTTCAAATATAATCATCGAAACAAAGGGAACTTCAGCCTGCTTTCTTCGTCTGCTTCCCTTTTTTCTGTGGAACACTGCTGCAGCAAGTGGGTGGAGCCTCAACTGATGTCACAAAGGGGCGTGCCTGACTGGTTTAAAATGAGATTTTGAGCCTTGTGAGAGGAAGAGCATATTGTGTCTTTGCAGTCTGGTTGTGAAAAATGGTCTTTATGTTTCAGTGCATTTGGGTGGTTTTGGGCTGCGGTCAGACTGAACAGCAGGCAGCAGTCATGAAGACCATGTGACCGCATTTCAGCAATCCGTCAGTTATACTGATAGCACAATTTAGTGGCGTGACTGCCAAGTAGAGAGTGGTTCATTGGAGCAGCGTGCATCCAGTGTCTGTCGCAAATAAAGACCATGGGTGGATCTTAGGGGACGCCTTTCTTACGATCACAGAAGTTAAAACACATTCATAAAAATAGCATTAACAACTTGCAATATTTGTCATCAGCTCAACGACCCTGATAATATTGTGATCGCTCAACTGTTGTTCAAAATGTCTTGCTGTTGTGCTCCCTTTCAGGTTACTTACTCTCGAATATTACTGACTGCAGTGTCAAGGTTGTCTACCAGCAAAAGCACAGCTACGGTTATATTTTCAAATTCAACTCTGATTAACTCACCCAAATCCACCTGCCATGCGCTTGCCATCCACAGTGGAATGCATGGGCCGATGCTGGGTAATCGTTGCATCTGTTTTCGATGAAAGGGGTTCTTGTGCTTCAAAGAGCATGTTATACACACCTAGGCACAACTCAGCCCCTGGGGCGACACAGACCCCTGTATCTCCTGCCCTGTGCGTAAGAGAGAGGGGTAGATTGAGTGCTCTTTGTGGCAGCCGAGATATCGGGTGGAAGCAAAACCAGATACCCGTGAGCTTCCTAGAACTGTGGTTTCCCTGTCCTGAAACACAAGTTCACACAATGGTAGATTTTTTTGGATTTGACCAGAGGGGGGCAGTGTAAGTGTGGAACATGCAGGCTACTGCACAGTTTGCAGTCAGTGGGGCATTTTTGGCAGTCATAGCATCAGGATAGTTCTAGAATTTTCCCATGCATGTAAGAACAGTGTTGACTGTGACTTTCCATGAGTCTTTCCCTCGGTTAATGACCGAATTACTGTGCCCCTGGTACTGCATCAGCTTTGAGGAGCCGAGGTTTTGGTGACATTAAACTGCAGAGTTCAGACTCCTGAAATAGCTGATGAATTGATAACATCTTGGGCATGGTGTTTTCAAGATCTGAATAGCATCGCCTAGACTTGGCCATTAAATGACTCTGTTAGCGTTAGGTCATTGCTTTTAGCTCTTGTTTGTTTCTTGACTGGCCCCTGTGGGTAGAGTCTTAAATTTTCTGTTTCTCTGCTGCAGGTCAGACCTGCACACCCCCACACAGTGGAGGTCTAGGGTGGGGGTGGGGAGTGAGGCCTGAAGAGCGTGTGTAGAGTTGTCACTGTGAGAGCGTAGTCTGCAGCAGTCACCTGGTCTGTGGAATATTTGCGCGATATGAGTGGAATGCAGTGTGTTCATTTAGGTGCGCACACAGAGGCTCATTTAGTGTAATGTACTGGTTTTATTCAGCACAGTCAGAACATACTGACATGTCTTGTAACTGGGGTGGGGAAGGGGAGGGGTTGGGGGGGGGTGATAATTTTTATACAGAGATGAGATCAGAGTGGGATTTTGTAAATAGTCCCTTTGCAGCGCTTCTCTTCAGCAAACTAGTCGACTGCACGTTCATGTGCAGTTTAAAGAAGTATAAACCACTCCTTGAATTTGATCCTTAAGAGATTTAGTATCTCAACAATGGGAACAAGAGGCCTTGTTATTGTTTTAGATACAGAAATGCAACACTTTCTGTCCTTATAAACTGAAGCATTTTTGTGCTGTGATTTTCCCTGGACTGACTCCCCTGTTCGTGTGGGAGAGATGCAGGTATTAAGACTGGGTGGTATCCTGGCCGGATACCTCTGCTTATTATTAAACCCCCCTCAGCATAATCTGAAAAATGGCTGCATCCAGCAAATAGGCTTTTTACTGTAAATAATGACAGGGAGTAGCAGTAGAGCTGCGTGTTAGAATGAGTGTGTGAGAGACTGACTGTAAAAAAAGGTGTATGCTTTAAGGGACCAAACGTTTGTTTTTACACAACTTGTCTTAATATTGTAATATTTTACCTGCAAAAACAAAATCAACCAATAAATAAAAAAGTGCTTTTCCAACACCTGTGTTCTGGCGTCCTCTACAGGGTGCATATGTGACCAGCGGAGACACCCTTTTGTCAAATAAATATTTTTCAGTTGTGGATGAAACATGACACAAAGCAATCTGATCTCCCAGGGAGAGAGGAGCAAAACGTCCACCCAGCCAGGACCATGGTGAGTTCATTCTAGTGGCAGGGCTGGTTTAGACACTTGCTGCTTTCTGGTCTGATACTTGACTATAGTCACCATGGGTTATGAAAGGGCCGTGTGCAGACTTTCTGGACGGCAGAGGTGCTGAAATTTAAAAAGGGCATGGCTTAGCGATGGTTGATCTGGCAGAAAAGGGCACTTTTGACTGCAGGACGTTTTGACTTTTTGGGGACTGAAGCCCCCCGAGCACCCCCACCATGCTCATATGCCTGGGTCATGTGCTGGTTTGCTGTGTACAGGTTTGAGGTGCTTGCTGCTCGCTGCTTGGTGTGGTTCATCTCGGGGTTAGTGATATTATGGGCAATGTCCGGCCTGGGAGGGATTGATGTGTGTGTGGTGTACAGTCCACCTGAGTGTAACAGGCCCCTGATTGGATGGGTGAGAAGGCTGAAGCTGTTCTTCTGGATTAGGGCTCTGAGGACTGAAGCTGAGCCCCATTTTCTGGTGCTTTCTGCGGTGTATTACCCTGTTAATGTTGTCTGGGGTTGGTGTGAACCCTGACTCTGCTGGAGTTTGGCTCAAAGGGCCCAACCCAAGGTTGCACACACCTGCATTTCTCTCCCCGCCAGTGTTGAGCAGAATCTGAGAGGCCTCACCTCATAGCACCTCGGTCATAAACCCACCTTCATTCTGCAAAGTGAATATTTCTGTCTGTTTGTCCATTATCCCTGCTGACCTCTGACCTCTCGTACAAATGTACCAGGTCAGAGCAGAGTGAGGGAGCTACAGCTGTTCAAACAGTGATGCATGAGGCCCCCACAGCTACAGAGGAGAAGCTGAATTGTACAGGTGTAGCTGGGAGATGTGAGGATAATGCCTCATACAGTAGCATGTCCAAATCTAACATAAGATGGGTACTCTGATGCTCAGGTTTACCTTAAATTAGGCGAATGGATGTCTACTGTATACACACTGTATGCAACACCATCACGAACCCCTGTTTTTATTTCTTGAACAATCCACAAAATGGATAAACTTACAGTGACTATTAGTCATATGGTAGTTTGGAGCTGAAATGCAGGCTCAGTGTGTGGGTTGTATTATTTCATTCATATTTTTCCGCTTGCACTTTACACAAATTGGGATGTGTGCGTATTTCTTGTCCTTGGAGCTTAAGGTTCACATAAGCACTCCGTCAGTTAAGCCCCAGAAGAGGATCAATGTGAGTTAATGTATGACTGTGACGTGTCCGAAGCTTGACCTCTGTATGAATGCACTATGCTTTTCAAATCTTTGATAAAAAGTGGGTCAGGCATGGACCCAAAAGGCCAGCCCTGAATCACGTGGTCGAGCTAAAATGCAAAGTGGCCAAATCTGACATTGAGGAAACATTTCTGATTCATTGAAACAAAAGTCCCACATACAGGTACATCTCAAAAAATTAGAATATCGTGGAAAAGTTTTTTTTTTCATAATTTAATTCAAAAAGTGAAACTTTCATATATTCTAGATTCATTACACATAAAGTGAAGTATTTCAAGCCTTTTTGTGTTTTAATTTCGATGATTACGGCTTACAGCTCATGAAAATCAAAAATGCACCTCTCTGTCCTTGTAATGTTTCTTTCCTCTTGCTGTTGGCACCTCTTTGTGATTATATAATGTTATTGTTCTGTTATTAATTTAAAAAAGAAGCAGGTCCAGGAGGGGGGCAGGGGGTTGGGGGTGGGGGACACCGCGGGGAACCCATCAAATGGACAGCGAGGTGGTCAGTGGGAAATTACATAATGACAACTGAGGCACAGAGACACAGGGGTGAAGTTTTTGTCTTTAGGAGCACTGCTCTAATGTGTTTTTGTACCACCCCAGAATCTTGCATGGCACTGAGACTACAGCATAGCCCAGAGTTCTCAGATCAAGAGCTGGGCTGAGGACTGGGCTGTAATCTTACTGTGCCAAATGCACAAAGAAAGTCTTGATCAAGTGTGTGATTTTATTTTGCATGAAGTAAACTAGTTGTCCCCTATATTGATTGTCTATGATATCTATTGAGATTTACTTACAGTTTGCTTAGGGAATATAGCTTCAGTGTCTCTGCAAATTGCCTTAGGGACAAGAAGTTGTACAGTACAGTATCACTTTTGATAATTAAATGGGCCCCTCCAGTATGGTATTGAACTGCTGTGTGCAGACAACAGGTGTTATATGTTATAACATACGTGTCTATTCAAACAGTCATATGAGAAAACATTTAGTTTGGAGTGCAATAATTTTTGAGCAATTAACCCAACCTGTCACAGTACATTACAATCAGAAACTCTGTAACAATGTGGAATGTGGTATGTGGAAACAAACGATAACCATCTGCATTTGCAAGTGATAACTGGTTGTTAAAGGGATCATATTTCAAAATCATTTTCCTTACATAATGATAATATTGACCCCAGCTCCAGAGCTGACTCCAATCATGCATTTCACGACAGCTTTCCTCCTGAACCTGATCTCAGTTCAGGTTTTTGATAAAGGATGCCCCCCTCGCCCCCTTAATCATATTCAGTGGTGTCTGCGTGAAGAGGTGAGCAAGGGGCCGTCTCTCTGGGTCCACTGAACTTTACTCTGCAAACAATCCCAGCAGGCTTTTGGAGAATCATGACAAGGCACTTTCCAGTCCACTGGAGCCGGGCTGCATTCCAGGGAGGGAGACCGAGGGGAACAGTGAGAGACAGTCCCAGCAAGGTGTCCATTGGCTGGTGTGCAAGCAGCAAGAACACCACACAAGGAACAGTTATTCTTTGTTCAGGTGTGTCCGAGGGCAGTCCTCTGTTGGGAAGGAACTGGCTCGACAAGACTGAATTCCCGAAAGTCATTTGACCGCCACATCCCCCCCCACCACCACCACTCCCCCCAAGCCTGCAGATGCAGTTGTGCCACCAGTTGTCCATAGAGGAAACCTTTTCACAGCCAGAGATACGTGACAATATTTGTGTTCTAACAGGGGGATTAGGTGAGGGTGGAGGAAAGGTGAAAAGTTCCTTTGTTATGGCGCTCAGGGAATGTTTTCAAACAGCGTTCGATAATCGCAAGTTTGCAGCCATGGGTTCAGCTGTTACCTCAAAGAGGACACTCTCCCTCCTCCCAAGACCTGGTTCCATGAGTGCAAGTGGGGTCCAGGCCGCTGTGGAAACAGTGCAGAGTGGAACATGGTGGCCCTGCTCTCCAGCTCCTGTGATGTGTGTTACTGACTGAGCAAACATGGGTCCTCATTTCCCTCTGAGTGCACCTGGTGCACTGCGGTCTGGTCCTGTTTCTATAGGTGCGCAAGATCAGGGGAATAAACCTGCAAGGACCATTTATTCCACTTTTTTTTTTTTACTTTTAACTGGTCTCTTTGTTTTATTGTGTTGTCTTATGGCTTTCACTATTCTGATTGTACAGCACTTTGGTCAACTGCTGTTGTTTTTAAATGTGCTTTATAAATAAACTTGACATGACTTGACTTGACTTGACATTCAGTTCCTCTGTTCACCCCACTTATGCTGGCCAAAAAAAAGCATTTTAACCTCCCATCTCTGTTTTTTGCTCTGAATGGAGGTAGTCTGAAGAATAAAGAACAAGCTGGACTCCAGCAGAACCACACACTGCCATCCCTGTGTTCATTGTACTGCCAAAACATCATCGTGTCTGTGTGTTCATTGGGAAATAGAGACCGTCTGTGTATATTGTGTGATAACCAGATTAGACATTTTACCAAATTTCTCAATGCTCGCTGTTTGCTGAGGTTGATAAAAATAGTCAGAAACAAAGAAAGACTGTGCCGCCTTCCACGGGCCACTCAAAGTCTGTTTTTAAAGTTGTTTCATAGTAAAAAGTCATGCCACGGGCAGGCATGGGGTTTGGAGTGATCCAGACTAGTTATTTTCTTCTGCTGCAAACCTCAAAGAGGTGTCATTCACCCATAATCTAAATTTTGGGGATAAACCAAGACACACTGGTATCTTTTTTAATAGAGGGGGGATCGCTATAACCAATGGCGAACAGAAGCCCACTGCTCAACCATCTTATTCAGAGGCAGTGTACCATTGGGTTTGCTGCTTTAGGATACGCCTCTGTACCATTGTCTGACTCTGAACCAAATACAGGATCAGATTAATCAGAATACTTCTGAACCGCCATTTGTGTTGCAAATAAAAGGATTTCATATCAGATCCTGAGACCTTGGAGACCACTAGGTATACGTGTAGTAAAACAAGTTAACAGCATATTTATCTATATAGCACAGTGGTGATACTTGATGCTGTGGCTAACCCCAGCCCTATCCCTCTGACGATAAGGCCACTTCAGGGCAGCGATGAGATGTCTTTCTGCTCTGAGGAGTGTTTAGTTAAAGTAGCTGCACATGGCAAAACTGCGGTGCAGGACAGCAACTGTAGGCTGGGGGCTGTCTCAACATACCATACCTATACATGTAACCATACAATTCCCATACATTCTCTATTAGTATTCTCTAAACAGCCCTTAAAGCCCTTATAACTGACCTGATAATGCTTACGGCACATAATCGGGTCTGCTTGACATAGGCGCTGCAGAGGGAAGTGGCTTGTAGTCCAAATGGTGAGTTTGGGACCTTTGAGCTTTGTGTAACCTCGCAGCAGGAATGGGTAATTGCAATATGTAGTACATCCTTATCTTACATTTCCACATTCCCGTGCGCGGAAATTCCCACATGAAGAAATATCCAAAATCAAATCGATCTCTACAACTACCCCCCCCGCCGTGATTTGAGCCCCCACATCTTGTTTGTGGCCGTATTCGATGTCCAGTTATGTTCGCCAGGTATTGGGAAAGCTTGGACAAATAGTGAGCTTTTTTTCCGCAAGCTCAGCCCACCGGCTGAGTATAAAAGCTGCAGCTCTCCTAGGTTCGGTCTGCTGCGTTCCTCCGGAGAGTTCTGCTCTAGGTAACAGCTCCGGGACTCGCCGACATGAACCTTCTACTGTCTTCCCTCCTCCTTGGATGCCTCGGTAAAGTATAGACCCTGCAGTTCCCCAAATACAACAAAGTACATTTTACATTTATTTTTACTTGTTCACCGTTTTTCTCTTTTTATTAAAAAGATGATAGGGATAATAGAATAATAAGAGTTTGATCCCTAAGATGACGATGACGACGACAGAACTGATTCTTGTTGATTGTAACCGTAATTACTGACTATAATAATGTTGCTGCAATGATTAGAGTCACACTGTAAGGGCAGTATGGAAAACTGTGTCCAACATTATACTGTCCGCTTAATTGAGCACTCTTCCACTATAGCCACAGCGCTGGCTGCTCCTGCCGATGTCAAAGTGAGATGGTGCCTGAAGTCTGAGGCAGAGAAGAAAAAGTGTGACGACTTGGTGGCAAAAGCGCCGCAGTTCACCTGTGTGCTGAGAGAAGGGTCCGAGGCCTGTATCAAAGCCATCAAGGTAAGACATTTCGTTTCCTTTGTCACCCCCTTCGCAGTACCTGGCGTATTTTAAACTCTCTGGTGTATATGGAAATTCGATATCTGGAGTTCACTCCCATAAGCAACTGTGTTAATTAATTTTTATCTAGTGTGACAGTCACGATCGAGACATCTCGAATGTATCTCGAGACATCTCTTCAGTTGAATGTTGCTTGTAAAATTGATTCGTTGATATGGAATGGGACATATACCAACTGCTTTTCACAGTAACAACAAACATTTTTAAAAAACTGTGATCCCATTGTAGGTATTAATACAAAAACAGAACCATAATCTCTAGAAGCAGAATCTTCAGAGTAATGCAAACACCACTCTTTTTGTAAAACGTCATTGAATTATTCACCAAAGAATTATTAACCGAAGAAAAAACGAATTTATGCATAACAAATCGCTTGAACACATAGGAAACAGCCGCAAAAACTCACAATATGCGCATTGTATATTTGAATGAATGGGTTCAAAATAACAGATAACAAAATGAAATGATTGGAGTATTCTGAAAATAAACTCATAAAGCATTGCTAAGTTGAATGAGAAACATCGAGAGTGTAACGTCATACATAAAAGAGATTAGCTTTTGAAAACTGCAAAAGAAATGCTTTTGGTTGTGGTTTTGATTTTTGTATTTTATGCGTCAAATGAGTTCTGCAAAGCATTTTGTTATTTAGGGTTGTTTGCCCTTATAGTCTTAAAAAACACATCATTCATGTATAACAGTACGTAAAAAAACAAACAAAAAAAAAAAAAAAAGGGGTGTCTCCGGCCCCAGGTCTGGAGAGGGCGTGGTTCAGCATAGCGTGGTTTGGTACCGCGTGAATCGAACGTGGCTACAGCAGTGTGTTTTGTGGTTAGTGTTGGAGCATGTGCCTCACACAGCCAGCTGTCAGACAGACTAAAACAGTACCCCTCGCTCCCTCTCCCTCTCTCTCACTGCCAGGCAGGAGAAGCAGATGCCATCACCCTGGATGGAGGTGACATCTACAAGGCAGGACTCGCCAACTACGACCTTCACCCCATCGTCGCCGAAGACTACGGCAAAGGTAAGATACAGGCGTTGTCGAATGATGTCATAACATCATCGTTATGAACAAAGTCATCCCTATACATTGCGGTAGGAGTCCAGCATCATCAATACAGACATGCATCAGTATTTTGCAGTCATTTAGGAAAGCAATTTTTATCTATGAAGAAGTCCATAACAATGAGTGCTTTGATATTCCTCAGCATACTTTCTTTAATCTAAATCTAATGCTGAGATAGGTTGCATAAAAGAGAGTTGGTTCTTCTTCTTCCTGCCTGCAGACTCTGACACCTGCTACTACGCTGTTGCCGTGGCAAAGAAGGGAACTGGCTTTGGGCTGAAGGACCTCAGAGGGAAGAAGACCTGCCACACAGGCCTGGGGAAATCCGCTGGGTGGAACATCCCCATCGGCACACTGCTGTCGCAGGGTCAGATTGTCTGGGGCGGCATTGATGACGAAACCATTGAGAAGGGTGAGTAGCTGCACTGCATTTTGGGACTTAAGAGGAGTTTGTAGCCTCCGCCATCTCTGTACCAAAGAGTTCTGGGTCTACACTGTAAAAATGTAAAATTTATAATCCCAGGAATACTAGTTAAGACACAGGAGAACAGATAGTGAATGTGGGTGTGTTGTAATGTTTGCAGTGGCATGTCAGCGTAGTAAAACGTACGTCGGTGTGCTTTGAAATGTGTGAATATGTGTTAGTGTGTCAGTATACTTAAGTGTTGCCCATGTGCTGAAGCATGTTTCAGTGTGTTTAAAGGTGCGTGTGTGTCTGCATGTTGAAGCAGGTGTCAGTGTTTGAATATGTGAACCTGTCCGTGTGTTGAAGCGTGTGTGTTTATAAATATATGTGTGCGTCTGTCTGTTGAAGCATGTGTCAGTGTTTTTAACAGTGTGTGAGCGTGTGCACGTGTGTTGAAATGCATACCACTGTGTTTAAACATGTGTAAGTATGTGTCCAAATGCTGAAACATGCGTCAGCGTGTTTAAATGCGTTTCCTGGTTGTGTGTACAGCTGTGTCAGAGTTCTTCATGGCGAGCTGTGTTCCCGGGGCATCTGCGTATCCCAAACTATGCCAGCTGTGCAAGGGCGACTGCTCCCGCTCACACAAGGAGCCCTACTATGATTACGCCGGTGCCTTCCAGTGAGTGCCACGCCCTCCACAGGACTGCCCTCACTCCTCCTTCTGTATCTACCGTATCTATCTGTCTCACCTGTACCTGCCCCATGCTCATCTCTCTACAGTAGAACACATTACATTCTCACTGAATGTCACCAAATTATACTCCACAGACCATTAACTGACTGCAGGGTTAAAGCCCTGTGGGTTTATCCAGTCATTCACAAGTTGTTGAGCAAAAAGGTGCATCTCAGCTGCAACCCTAACCCTAACCCTCCCAGGGTCAAAGGCGCTGGGCCATGACACTTAGGGGGTCTGTCTGATTGTAGTTCTCATTTATCCTGATGCTAGTGCCCGCCCATGTCCAAGGCTTTGTTTTATTCATGCTGTGCCCTGGTTAATGTGGCCCTTGTGGCTCAAAGGAACATGTATGAGGAAGTAAAACATGCAGATTAGAAACTGCAGCTTGTTCACTGAGCTTGGTTTCTCTGATATGCCTGTGGTTTCTCCTCCCACAGGTGCCTGAAGGATGGAGTTGGGGAGGTGGCCTTTGTGAAGCACCTGACTGTACCAGGTGATTGAATTCAAATTAAAATTCAAGTGGTGCTGTATTGGCAGGGCTTCACACAACACAGTATTACCAAAGCAGAGTTACAAATGTGAAATATACGATGCACCGATAACAATGGTGGTGACGACAGTGCTCATAAAGGTGACATTGCCGACCTTAGCTCACAGCGGCCTTGATTATGATAATGGCGGGAATAGCGCACGCAATGCTAACTCCGCTTCCTGCTCCCTGTCTTCAGCCTCAGAAAAGGCGGGATATGAACTGCTCTGTAAGGATGGCTCCAGGAAGAGCATCGATGAATACGCCGAGTGCCACTTGGCCAGAGTGCCGGCCCACGCTGTCGTTAGCCGCAAGGACCCCGAGCTGGCCACCCGCATCTGGGAGAGCCTTGAGAAGGTCAAGGTACGCACGTCGGAAGCTGTGCCGCCTAACTGTTCCCCTGTTACACCTGTACCATTCACCTGTGCAAGCATTCCACAACATATGTAGACTGGCAGCCTGTGGTGGAAGATATGATTCTAATACCAGCTTTATGTGTGTGTGTGTGTGTGTGTGTGTGTGTGTGTGTGTGTGTGTGCAGCAGGACTTCAATCTGTTCTCCTCTGAGGGCTACCCAGCTCAGAATCTGATTTTCAAAGACTCTACCAAAAAACTGGTCCAGCTGCCCAAGTCAACAGACTCCTTCCTCTACCTGGGTGCAGAATATATGAGCACCATCCGTGCACTGAAGAAAGGTGAGACACACACGGACACACACACAACCGCGCATGCACACACGCACGCACGCATGCACACACACACACACACACACACACACACACACACACACACACACACACACACACACACACACACAGAGGCATACAGACTCTGTGATGAAGGATGTCCAGTATCATTGCTGGCCCTTTGACATTTCCCGGACCTTGTGCCCGCAGACGTTATCAGTGACCCTGTGTCAAAGGCGGTGAGATGGTGCGCAGTGGGACACGCTGAAACCAAGAAGTGTGACGAGTGGAGCATCAACAGCGATGAGGGCGACGGCAGACCCAAGATCGAGTGCGCGCAGGGGGCCTCCGTGGACGAGTGCATCAAAAAGATCATGGTACAGGGGCCGGGGGAGAGCTGGGTGGGGTGGGATTCCAGATGCTTCTATCTGAGCTGACCGCAGGAGGCCTTTCAGTAAAAACAAAAGGAAACACAAAGGAAAAATTAGTTAATATTAGAAATGTAAGTATTTTCAAGCTGTTTCTTCCCTGTGGCAATCAAAATTGACCACACCAAGTTTTCTCAGAAGCAGAGAACTCATCCTTTCATTTTTCAGTTTTTATTCACTCTGACATCAGAACATTACGCTGTGCCTGTCCAGTATATTAGTGGTGAATGGACACTTGATATCAGACTTGTTTTAAGTTTAATAGCATTCCTACAGTTTCTTTTCCAAGATCCACCGCAACAATTACACAAAACACAGATGATTGAAGCAAAACACAAGTCAATTGAACTTTTACATGTTATTTATACCTCCCCTCCTGTGACCTGCTCACCTGCTCTCTGTTCTGTTTCTCTCTGCTCCCCCCCCAGCGTAAAGAGGCAGATGCCATGGCGATGGATGGTGGGGAGGTGTACTCTGCTGGGAAGTGCGGTCTGGTTCCGGTCATGGTGGAGCAGTATGAATCAGGTACAGGCATTCACCTTTCTCCTGTCTTTCCATTCATCCATCCATCCATCCATCCATCCATCCACCCACTCTGCCCGTCTGCTCATCCATTGCAGCTATCTCTCAAGCTACTTATTCATTCATAAATGGACTACGCTTAATTTTAACAGAATTGTGTTACACTGTGTATTATAAGTATACTGTATCCCATCCTGTTGTGTCTGAGCAAGAAACTAACCACTATGGATGCAGCATGGGTGGAAGCCCGAGCCAAATTTCCTACAGTGTGGGACAATAAAGTGAATCTAAAGCTCTGTGTATCTGTCTGCCTCTTTTTTACAGAGAAATGCAGCACACCAGGAGGTGAGTGTTCTATTCCCAGCATGTGCTTGTATATTGCATGGAATCTGCAAAAATTCCCCATAAACAGAAGCTTCTAACTGCTCCCACTGTCCCCAACAGAGTCAGCATCGTCCTACTATGCAGTGGCGGTAGTGAGGAAAGGTTCGGGCCTGACCTGGGGCGGGCTGAGGGGAAAGAAGTCCTGCCACACCGGACTGGGCCGCACCGCCGGCTGGAACGTCCCCATGGGCCTGATCCACAACAGCACCGGGGACTGCGACTTCTGTGAGTGCCTCCTCCCGGGATGCGGGGATCTTGGGTCACAGATCGCATGGTTCAGAGGTCAGAGGTCATGGACAGTGCTGAACGGGGGTGTACTTTCATGTGGAACCCAACAGCATTATAGAGGGATGGACCTTAGAGAAAGTTACAGAAGCCAGGGCTATGAGGCAGGGTGTTCTGTGCGTGTGGGTCTGTATATGTGTGAGCCCACTACAATACCATAATTGCATATGGAACACTGTTCCTCATCCAGGTTTGGCACAGAGACCTGGAATAGTACATTATCTTTACTGTACCAGCCAGATTGTGTGTTTTTAAAACTCTCTGCACTGAGAACAGAACGCAGAATGGACACAGCCAGGTCCCAGCAGGTCCCGGGCTAGGGGGGTAACGCCACTCTCTCTAATCTCCTTGTCTGTCCCGTTTTCGCTGAACAGCCAAGTACTTCAGTGCAAGCTGCGCCCCTGGTGCCGAAAAGGACTCCCCCCTCTGTGCTCTGTGTGCTGGCAGCGGCAAGGCCGTGGGGGATGACGACAAGTGTAAACCCAGCGCCGAAGAGCAGTACTATGGCTACGCCGGGGCATTCAGGTATGGCGGGGCCATTGTGGTGAGCCCTCTCTCATTTGGCCTGCAACGCATGTAGGGAATGTCTGCCTCTGTCCACCTGTGTGTGACATGTGTGTGAGCAGTGTCTCTCTCTCTCTCTCTCTCTGCAGGTGTCTGGTGGAGGGTGGTGGCGATGTTGCCTTCGTGAAACACACCATCGTTCTGGAGAACTCAGACGGTGAGAGCGTCCGTTTGCTCACCTGACCGTCACACAATTTGCACGTCTGTGTGTGTGTGTGTGTGTGTGTGTGTCAAGGGCTTGCAGTAAACTTGCCTGTCCCTCTGCCCTCTTCTCCAGGACAAGGTGCTCCCTGGGCAAAGGCCTTGAAATCCGAGGACTTTGAGCTGCTTTGCCCCAGTGGGCCCACCCCCACTGCCCCTGTCAGGTCCCACCTGAGCTGCCACCTGGCCAAAGTGCCCGCCCACGCTGTGATGACACGACCCGAGATCAAGAGCACAGTAGTGTCGGTCCTGCAGGACCAACAGGTAGGAGATCACAACCGCACCCCGACAGTTACACTCTGAAAGGTGCACCCCAGCAACTACAGCCAGAACATCTGCACCCAACAAACATGCCCTGGCGACCCAGGAGGATGCTGACGTGCGTCGTGGTCAAACACGGGGTTTGCTGAGGAAAACATGCGGTTCACAGATAGGCTCCTGATATTTTCACACATGGTCTGTTCATCATAAAGCTCTTTGCTTTACATCCCAGTGAAGAAGGGATTAGTCCAGTTATTGATGTGATTTACTCTATCACAGACATCGTATGGATGTCTCAGAGGTGGGTTTTCAAGGGCAACTCCTATCTTCCAGACGTGCCAATATATCTATAGAGAATCTTTTCATATCCTCCCACAGTCCAAGTTTGGCACCTCCAGCTCAAGCAGCTTCAAGATGTTCCAGTCGGAAGGAGGAAAGAACCTCCTCTTCAAGGACTCCACCAAGTGCCTGCAGAAGGTTCCGGAAGGAACATCTTTCAAGGCGTTCCTGGGGCCTGAGTATTATGCCTCTATGAGCTCCCTCAGGCAGTGTGCCAGCAGCGTGTCAGGTGGGCTCCAACTCACACCGCTGTGTCATAATCTTTCGTGCTATAAGGTGGTTTGTTATATGTGTGGTAGTGTCACTCTTGAAAAATACAATTTAAATCACACTCTGACCTAGTGAAACAGCACTGTCCGGCTTGTACTGATGGCGTGAAAAAGTGATAGCTGACCCTATGCCTGATGGCGTGGAAAAGTGATAACTGACACCACACCTGGCAGTGGTGTAAAATGGTAAATGACACCCTGGGTTTTCCTCTTTTGGCCCCCCACAGATCTGGAGCAGGCCTGCACCTTCCATTCCTGCCAGCAAAAGGTGTAGAGGAATTCTCTGGAACCACAACCCCCCGTCCTCCTCTGCCTCTCAGCCAACCACTAACACTCTCTACCAAGAGTGCAGGGGGGACAGAGATCTCTTTACTTTGCTGAACTTCCAGTTTGTTACAAAAATGTACAAAACAAAAAAACACTTTCCTAATAAAAAAGATTTTCCACCCCACAGACGCTGATCCTGATGTTCATATATGTGACATTTGCTGGTATTTACATTTATATTTGATGTCTGCATTTGTTTGCATGTTTACATATGTGCATGTGTTAACTTCTGCAATACTATATTTGTGGTTCGCATAAGTGATCAGAATTCTAAGCCATTAAAGTAAGATAGATTACTGCAAATTCTTATTAGTGTTAAAACTGAGGGAGGATTCTTATGTTGTCTGGTATTTAGTCAGTTCAATATACTGACATTTCAGGATTAGAGCAATATTATCTTCATTCTTCCGTTTAGAGCTGATACTTTGTCCTCAGCAGTGTCTTTACCTAGTGCTCCTGGTCCAATGCCATGTGCATCCACACACTGCACACACTGTGTGACACACTGATGAAACGTGCTGATGGTCTGAAGATCAAAAGACAGTCAGCACATATCACTAGGTCCCCATATAACCGCAGAAAGGTTACAGAGGCACAGACTCAAACTCACATAAACTTTGTTCCTGTTTGCACGCTATGTGAGCATTGCGATGCAATCCTCCATTCTGGCTCATAAGCTCTTCACAGAGGTCCACAATTTCATTATGGCTGTGTTTTGTTCAATAAATGAGAAGGCAAAACCTACACAGCAAGCACAGCAGTGTGTTCAACATTTATTCCCTGATGTTTCAAGATGTCTGCACAAAAATAAGGCACATAATGAAGGCTTCCCACTGCTTTACTATAAATAACAAAACAGAAAAAATGGGAAAGGGAAAGGAATGTAGCCTTAAACTGTAAACTGTAAAGGAATGTAGCCTTAAACATAGATGAAATGTTGTATTTTACATTCTCACAATACAATGATGAATGTAGAGACAAGTATGTCAGTAGGAGTATGTACGAGTCTATTTGTTTTGATTTATCCTTGAACTAATGGAATGCTGAGTGTAATTCCAAGAGTGGGATTATCACAGAGAGGAAAGGTGTATGGTCAAAGGGTACAGACACAGCAAGGGTGATGCTTTCTCTGAATTGGAGACAAATGTTATAGTTTTTCTTTCAAACAGTGAAAGGTTAAACCTGTACCACGATGAACAGTGACCCCACAGAAACGGCCTGATTCCTCATCTGATGTCATCGTTTGCCGACATTGCCCTTCTCATCCAAACTACTGCGGACGCTGGAGCTGCACTTTGTGAACTCCAAGCACATAGACAGTTAGAAGTGCTTCTTCGTCTTTCCCACATGGAAACTAGCACCCTCTGCTGGCCAATTCTGAGATATCGGGGAGGTATAGCACTGTCTGGGTTACTGCCAAGAACCCGTAAAGGAGAACTCATGCTGATTGGATCTGTGGGTGATGGCACGATGTTCATTAAACTGGAATGAACCCAACAGTTCACCCATCTTTTATAGCATGTTGCTGCTCATGCCATCTTCAAACTTAGTATATCTCCCTCCTAATATCTTTTTGAAATGGTGTGCCATGTTTCTGCAAACTTTGCAGGATTGGTCTATTTTACTGAGGTCCTTTTTTATGCGGAATGCTAGAAACTATGCTTAAAACGACTGAAATTTAATTGATTTCCTTAAAAATAACTACAGAGAAACACAAAAGAACATCTCTCTGAAGTTATACTAAACTATAACAGCATTTGTTAAGCAAACAAATGAAATTTGTAATAGAAAAATATGATAATTTTATTAATGTGCCAGATAAGAGAAACATGTATATTACAGAGGGAGAATTGCGTACAAACCATCCAAGGTGTCCAAATAAATGCATATTTATAATTGCAATCTCGTGCCACACCAGAGAACATCCACTTCAGAGACAAAATGTACTTAGATATCATGGTTTTAAAATACCATACCAAACTGTTTTGTCATGTGTAAATTGTTAAATAATTTCAAAGATTTGAAGAGTTTAAAACAATATTAATTAATTAGATATGCCTTTTGATTATTTGAAACCTTGTTTCAAATGGAGATAGATCAGAAAAGATTTTGCGTTTTAATTAATATTATGTAACATAAACGTAAAATGAAAATATTTTATAAAACAAAATCATTTATGGTGTTCCAAGAAACAAACAAGCAGATGTGTCCATTTATCACACTCGATAGTTTTTTTTACTTGAAGGACAACAAAAATGCCGGCATACACAAGCATTCACTCAACAAACATGGGCAATGAACACTTAATTTAAATACACTTAGCTATTTACATTTCCCTAATATAATAAAGAGGAAGCTAAGATAAAATTATTGAAATTGTTGAAATAACAGGGTTCTTTAATTTTCTGGTGCTACACAACACTGGTGGAACTGCACGTGAGTATCAGGTAATGTCCATGTCTAGTATACACAGTGTTGTGTGATGCCAACATCCCACAGTTGTTACATAACCCCCTAAAACTTTACAGTCAATAAAAGTAAAAAATGGGACGATTGCAGCGATTTGAGCGTAACATTACCTGTGTCTCTTTATGTTGTCTCTGCAGACTTTCGACACCAGTCGCTAGGCAGCCAGGCCAATTAATGTAATTAGGAAAGCATGGTATTCGAACGCCAACTGAAACCAATATTTTTGGAAATAAACCTGCAATCAATCGATGAGCTGACTCATCGATCTGAATACCATATTGATTGATGCTGAAATAAAAATGGGAGGAGATGTTAGGGAATCTACTTTTTTGTAACTTGCAGATCCACGGATATTCATAGTATCTGTATCCCTTAGTAGGCTGAAACAAATGGTCAATAATGGATAAGATGTCATAAAAGATCTACACAGACACAAAGGCTGATCAAGAACCACAGGACAAGGATCGCTCAGAATCCTATATCTGCTTTGTCACATAAAAAGGGGAATCGCATGTTGTAATTAACCCGGAAGTACCCATGCGGCATCTGTAAAGAGTCTGTCCGGCTCTGTGGATAGAAAGGTAATGGCATGGCTCCCCAATGAACTCTGCTAAATTTGAACCGTGCGGCGAGCTCACCGTCAATCCGCGTCCATCCACGCTTAAGCATGGACCTCCAGGCCTGCAGGTCAACCCGGGGGCACATGCTCTGTCAATAATCCTTTCCCAAGGCCGTATTGTTCAAGTTTGCTTCTGTTTTTATTTTGCACATTTCAAGGGATTTACAGATTGAGCTAAAACACTGACAGTTCTCACCCCAGTCATTCAATTAAAGGGGGTAGGACATCCCATTCCCGTTGGAGCTTGAGGATATGAACGACTTTCAAAGTGAATTGAACTAGCTGTTAGCTATCTAGCTAATGAAACTGGCGAGGATATAGCTAACGAGGTACAGAAAGGCGAGCCCCATTCTCTCTCCAGTCTTCATAACTTCAATTAATTCCTGGTAAGCAATTTCCTAGGTTACCTATATATATTAGTTAACAACCTGCGTTTAATCTTTCATTGATCGTTTGAAAGAGGTATGGGAACTGTTCTTGAAAAGGCACTGGGAACCGGTTTAGTCGGCTAGCTAGCAAGCTTTCTGAGCCATCGAAAAGCTAATATAGACCAGCTAATGTTAACTTAGCCAGCTAACAACCGAGTAACTCTTTTAATTCTAGCTGTCTGCTGCATTGTGTTCTTATGTAGCTATTTGAAAGCCAATTTAGCAACTCCTAACTTTCCGCTTGCCAGTTAACTTGTTTGCCCTGTTTCTGCAAGCATTTAGCTAACCTGTCAGATAGTACATTACGAGGCGGTAAATTGGCTAGTTAGCCAGCTAATTGTCATGTCGGGAGAACTGTGTTTTATCCATTTGGCATGTAGGTCGCTGGCAGGGCCCCATGAGTGTTAGTTAACTTAGTAGCTTACCAGCGGTATCCAAAGAAAAAATCAATAACTCATGTAGCTGGCTATATTAAGCACTGGACTAGATTCATTCCTGTCATAAATATCTGTGATGCTAACAACTCAGAGTTTAAGAAGTGCATGTGCTGATGTTAACGTTTCGTAGCAACCAGCTATTTTGTCTGCAGTTTAACAGTTGTTTTCCAGTAAATATATTTATTTACTACCTCGTAACAGTTGAAAGACAATCGTTTTCTAATACAGTAATTCACTGGAATGAGGTCCGCCGCGATTTCACATCGCAAGCTAACGTTAGCCGGTGAAGTTTTTACGCAATGACTTCTCGCTGTGGCATGAATCTAGCTAGCTAACATTAAGCTATCTATCAAACAAGCTGACAAATGTCATTCGGCATACCTGACATCTAAGTAGCGAGCTAACTGAACTTAAAAGGGCAAAATGTGTTTCGCTGAGCTAGGCAACGCTAACGCCGGCTAGCATGGATTTGAAAAGTTCTGAATATGGGGGGATAAATGTCGTTGGTCCCGTTTTCATTTACGAAAACTGTCACCAACGCAGCTAACAGCGGACTGAGTTAAATACCTGTTAGCTAACATTAGCTGGGTAACGGTAACAATGCTGCTTAATACTGAAGAAATATTTTTGAACGAGCTGGATATCAGCCAGTTCGCTAACAGCAAAGCTGCGCCATGCGTGGCCAGAAACCGGCTTTGACTTTGTCCCTTAACGCTTGCAACCTAGCTAGCTATTGTATATGCTATCTGTCTGGGGTTAACAGACGTTTTATGCGCCCATTTGGTCGTTATTTTGGACTGATATCACTTAGTTAGTAATTTAGACTGCTAGTTAGCTGTTGAATTGTAGCTAGGCTGACAGGATACCAAACCTGGCTATCGTCTGTAGCTAGCATTTGTACTATTCCTTTTCACCCTTGTGGATCAAGGCATTCGTAATTTTAGCTAATTAGCAATCACTCCTGTGCGGACAGACATTACAGGGGACACGTCGTTCAAACATTGATAGTCAGCTAAAATCTAGTCACCTAGCTTATTCAAGCGACAGTCACTGTCTGGACAAAGTTATACTGAAGGCATGCCTTGCGAGTCCGTAAATGAACTTGGCAGGTGGCATACTGTTCTTCCAACATGCGGCATCGGTTATCCTGTGGCTCGCTAGCTAGCCAGTGAAAGTGTCACGAAATGAATTTATTTTGATCCATCTGGTAGCTGGGATGTCATCACTCAGGTTACCGTTAAGTGTTGGTGGGGCATATACCCCATTCTTAATGTTTTAGGCTACTGTACAACATTATAGATAGGAATACGTTCCCTATGGGGTGTAGCTCCACACAATCTCAGCCTGCGTGGACCCTGAGTACTACATACATTTTTTTGTCTCGCAGCCGACAAGCCTGGCGAACAGGAGCATCTTTGTTAACTACCTTTGCATATAGCGAGTGTAAATATACCTTATTGTTGAATTTGAATATATAGACTGAACACAGACTTCCGTGGCGTTTGAAATGGCCATTTTGTATGAGCACGCTAATTTGGCGTCCCTTCGCTTTAAGTCACGAGTTCCTAAAAACCTAATAGCATTTTTAAAGCTATAAAACCTATTACAGTCGGTTATTTTGACCACCAACGTCTTGGAAGAATGCGTTTGTGCTTTAGTGACAGTCACAAAAAAGCATAGACAGCCTCCGTAATGTGTACATTTTGGGTTTGTGCAAACGTGTGTGTTAAAACTGTGAAAGGCACAAACTGGGCACTGGAAGCAGGAACCACGTGGTGCTCTTGGTGCCTGTGGCAGACGCAAGCTTTATGGCGTCGCGTAGCATTGTCCATCACATTTTACTTTAATATGTAATTTTTTCCATGATGTCTACTTTATGCTCCAAAATACCATGTGGACACGAATGAACATAAATGAACATTGCCGATGTCACCTGCCCTAGAAGAGCCATCTGCAGTGGGCAGACGATTCTAGAGCCCAAACGGGATTTTCTGAAAACGGCTTCAAAATTTGTGAGCGGAAAGAGTCTGCGTTAGACTAGGCTTTGTTAATTATCCTTCCGCCTGGTTGTGGAGTAGTGGGTAGAGCATAGTGGGTAGCGTGAAGCTGAAGCGTGAGTTGGGACGTTGCTTTTGTACTCTTTATCTGACTCAGGGGCACTGAATCCAGGTTTTTTTTTATTTAAAAAGGTTGCAGGATTTAAAGGAGAAACACTGTACAGCAGCACTGAATCAAAGGTGGGTCACGGTCACAGATTGTCCTAGCCATACTGGAGGTGTGTACTGTGTCAGTTAGCTGAGAATTGGATGATTTTAGGGTTAGGTGAAAGGGGTTGAGTAGCCCTGCATCTGTAGAATTTAGACATTGGTGGTGAGTCACACCAATTCATTTAATGATCCAACTGTGGACACAGTTAGATTGACACATCTGTATAGATTACATTACATTCATTTAGCAGATGCTCTTATCCATGCATAATTAAAATATAAGTGGATCCACACAGCTGTCTTATCTAGGCTAAACAAATAGTGTGTCTTCCCTCCTCCTGCTATTCCTCTTCTCCAGGACTGACCTCCAGCTGAGCAGAGGTTTTGTCATGTGACCTCTTGCTCTGGGCGTTCCCTGCAGGTCAGCCATCTGTTAGGTCGTTAAGATATGGGCTCACTCTCTGACCTGCCTATTGTAGGCCATCCCTATGAACACTGTAGGCCCTGCAACTGTCCTGGGGCACTGTAAAGGGAGCCCCTCCCACCAGTGAATGATTATTGATCCCAAAAGATGGCTGCCTCCTGTTCGCTATGTAATCACATGACCATCTGGTACCTCAGTCCCCATATCCACGCTCTGATGACATCATTATTGATGTCACCATTGGAAGCTTTGGTGTTTTACAGGCTGACCTTAAAACCGCCCATTAGTTTGGGTGAGTAGGTGTTGGTGTACGCAGGCAGGCGTTTTGCATTGCTTTTTCAAAGAGCAGCAGTCAGCATTCAGCTGTCACCTGTGCTAACTGTGCTGGGGGTTGTGGGAACATGTAGTTATTTATCTCCTTTTTCCCCTGTCCCCACTCCATCTCGCTCCCTCTTCTTTCGCCTGTCTCTCCCCCCTCACAGTGTGACTGGAAGAGACCACCACGTTGGCACTCGGCCGGGCCCCGCTCCTGTAGGGGGGAGAAGCAGAATCTCACCAGTGTAGGTGGTGTGTTGCTCTCATTTCCCTTCCTCCTGCTGAAGTTATCTTGTTGAACTGTTACATTACATTACATTATTGGCATTTAGCAGACGCTCTTATCCAGAGCGACTTACAGGTCAGTTTTCTTTACAATGTTATCCATTTATACAGCTGGATATTTACTGTTGCTGTTGCTCACTCGCTCTTCCACAGTTTTCTCTGCAGATCTGTGGCTCTCCATGCGGAACCAGATGAGATGAATAAAGTGCCACAGCAAATAGCAACACCCCCCTCCGCCCCCCACCCTGCCCGTTCCCCTGGACTTTTACAGGTAAGAAAAACACACAGCCTATGAGAGTGCCTTTATGGCTCATAGACAGCTTATCAGACGGCATCTTCATGCAGTGGCTAGGGATGGGAAGATGTGAAAATTGGAGTGCCACGATTTTCTTAAACAAAATTTAAATGCACGTGTTAACAATTTAGCAAGTTTCAGAAAGTCAGACAAGCATCTGTGGTTAAATTCCTCCTCAATGGAACTTATGAAAAATTAGGTATGTTCTGCAGAGCACATTTTCTGTTACAACTAGTTCAGGATAAAAGTACGTGATACTGTCTCCGCCCTCCCCAGACCACCTTTCCTCCTAGTCAGCCCACCGGTGTTGTCTTTGCGACCCCGTCGGCACAGATGAACACAGCCCCGCAACCCCGCCAGGTATGCCACCCCATCAGCTGTGGAGTTTCCTCACCTCTACCCATGGCAGTGACTCATGTCTTTCCGCCTGGGAGTTTTGTTCATTCATCCTCTTTCCCTCTCACTGTCGCTGTCCCTGCCTCCGTGCTCTGCTAGGGTATCCTATTTCTTGTTTCCGTGGCAACCTGACTGACCGTTGCATGTGTGTGGAGTCACTTACAACTGACAGGAAGCTGCCAGTGCTGGTAGCGTAGCGTGTCCTCCTGTGTGTTAGACAGCTGTCTTCTGGCCTTGTACCTCCCTCTTTTGTTGTCCACTTAGTTTGCTGCAGGGCCTCGTGATTCACACCAACAGGTATCAACACCTGGAGCTGGTCCCTGCTGTTGAATGCGACATTGGCTGAAACAGGGAGACCAGGGCTCGGCCGTATTAGATGTCCGCGGGCCTCTGTAGACAGGCTGCTTGTGGCTAATGACATCGCTTTGCTCTCTCACGTTTTCTCCACGTCTCACCTGCTGTCTCCCTCTCCGTTTTCTGTGTCGCTTCCTCTTGCGTGTGTTGTGCCTGCTGAAGGGAGGATTCAGACCGCTGCAGGTAATGCCTTCTGCCTTCTTGCTCTTCTGCTTCCCCCTGGACGTTAATAGTGAGCACAGCGAGAGCTCACATTAAAATCAAATCCGTCACGGCTCACACTTGTCTGGCCCTGCCATCAGAGACGTTATCTGTGTACAGTACCAGTCAAATGTTTAGATACAACAAATATTTTTATTTATACTATTTTCCACATTTTAGAATAATAGTAAAGATGTCAAAACTATGATATAACAAAAATGGAATTATGCAGTGACCAAAAAAGGGTTAAACAAATCAAAGTTTTCTTATATTTTACATTCTTCAGAGTAGCCAAAACTATTTTATAAATAAATTTTTAAATTCATATATAAGCAACAATTGCATTGTTTATTCGTCTAAGAAGCAAATTGCAAGCATTTAAGCATAAGTCTTTAGGTCAAAATGTCCTGGAATGCATGCTTCCCATTATCTTAATCAGGAGTGTCCAGATGTTTGACTGGTACTGTATGTGAATTGTATAGCACAATGACCTATTCTGTTCCCCTGATGTCTCTCTCTCTCTCTCCCCCCGCCCGCCACGCTGCAGCAGTACTACCAGAACCGGCCCAGTTTGCCCAGCGCCTCCTCCCGGGTCCCGACCAGCAGTGCGCCGCGGCCTGTGGGGCCGACCCACGTCTTCCAGCCCGGGACACAGATGATGATGATTCCCCAGCAGCAGCTATCATTCGGCAGTTCACAGAACCCCGCCTACTTCATCCCGCCCGCACAGGTAGCCCCACCGCCTCAGACACACGCCATGCAGAACATACATCATTACAAAGGGTATAACTGATGACACGCGCACAGTGCGTACCTGTAGCTGTCTAAAGGTCGACTGATAGCCTTTTCTGTGGGGGGGAAACACATGTCTATGTTTTCGCACACTGGTGGAAAACCAGTGTATCTGGCAACTTCTGGTTGCTTTTTGCCTTTCACCCATTTGTAAGAAATTAAGAGTAGAAGCTAATATACTACACTATAACATATTAAACAATTCATACTGTACATTGTAACAATCTAATCTACAATCTGATTTCCACAAAACATTGCTCGTCATATTTTTAATGTAGATTTTTTTTAATACACATGGGGCAGCAGTGTAGCTTAGTGGTAAGGAGCAGGGCTCGTACCTCAAAAAGATTGCTGGTTCGATTCCCCACTGGGGCACTGCTGCTGTACCCTGGGCAAGTTACTTAACCCAGGATTGCCTGAGTAAATATCCAACTGTACCAATGGATAACGTGCAGCAATTATAGCCTATGTAAGTTGCTCTGGATAGGGGCGTCTGCTAAATGCCAATAACGTAATGTTATACGAACATACAATGTTCAGTGCTTCGTGATAATTTCTTGCCATCACGTGTGACTGTTGGCTTTGAGTTAGCCTTAAATTTTCATAAACATTATTGAACAAATAGTTTCTAAACGTAATGCAGTTTAACATTTAATTGTGCCTTTTGTGTTGTACAGCAAAGACATTTCCCCACACTGTTTGTTTCAGCATGTGAACATGAGCATTTCGATGTACTTTAAAGAGGGCTGCAGCTGACACCCATGTTCTTATCAAGTGGCTCCTGCAACACACAGGCACAGATGGGGGGCAGTTGATTTCTCGATCAGATCAAGACAAAACTGTTGGCAGTGCAAGAGTGGGTCCTCTTTTAATAATTGTTCGGCGTGTCAAGTTAAAAGTCGAGCCGATGCTTGTTGTGTTAGTTTTTTGTCGTTCACCAGGACTCTGTATTGTATTAGCATTGCCAGCCACTGAGGCTGTACTGACAATGACATTGCGATTGTCTGCTAAGTGGACAGTTATGTACTTTTTTTATATCTTTGTTGTATTATTTTGTACTTTTGTGTAGCTTTGGGCTTGTGTTGAAAATGTCACGTCATCACGGTGTCAACGGCTGTGAGCAGTTTAACTATTGAACTTTGAACTGTTATTTGACTCACTGGAAGTGGAATTTTGAATACAGCGCAGAACTTCTACTTGTACAAGTGAATATTTGATTGGTGCATTGAAATGTAAGAAGATTAAAAACTAAGTGATCACAGAGGGGTGGATAATGGCTATGATATGGCAAATGAGAATGGATGCCCTGTGGTCCCAGCATTCCCTGCAGGCGTGGATGATTAATTGTTATGTTACTGTAGGGTAACTGGGGTCGTAACAGCCTTCCCCGGTAGTGGGCATGGAAGGGAAATTGATATTCAAGGAGAGTCTAGGTGACACATCCAAGTCAGGCATCTCAGATGGTTTTTAATTACAGAATACTCCTTTGTTGAAATAACTTATGTAAAACCAAAGCTTATATTGAAAAGCCTGAATCTATCACCTTGTCAGCCATGTTCAGTTATACTGCACATCGGCCAAAGCCTACATTTGATATACTGCAGGTAAACATGTTTTGGCACAATTTTTTGTGCATATTGTAAGTATTGAGGTTTCTGTCTCAAGGAATACTCCCTGTGATCTCCCATTTTCCATAGATACACCCAGTGTGGATTCATCATCAGTGGGTGAATTCAGAAATGCTATAATTTACTCCTGCTGTTTTTTATTTTCAGTTGGAGTTGTTCAGCGCATGTTACCGCTAATTTCCAATTGATTTTCTGTCTCCAGTATCACTGTCAGTGCAGGTTTTATGGTTGTTATGGCAGTGCTGTTTGATGAACTTTGGCCTGGGGCCTGCAATGTAGATTATTTCTCCTCAGTCAGGTTGCTTGGGTCATCGCTCCCTTGCTGTGGAATCCCTTACCAGCCCTGGTTCTGCAGTTAAAGATCCCCTGTCTTTGCTTTCCCTCACAGTACCGGTCCACCTATGTAGCCACGGCTCAGCAGTACCAGTTGCCCAGCGGAACACCTGGCTTCTACCCTGGATCAAGCCCGGCAGAATACGGTACATATTATCTGAACAATAACAAACTGCAGGGCTCAGAAATGGGCAGAACCAGTCTGTCCTCACCCATTTTAATCCCCCTCTCCCCTTGATTGTGGCATAAACAATGTCGGAATTTCTCAGGAAAAATTGAAAGAACATTAAGCTTTTGGGTAACGTCTCTGCATCTGGCCCTAGTTCTGAGTCCATTGGTTTTATAGGTTAATTAAAATCCTCAGCTTAAGTCAAAATCCTCAAGTAAAGTCAAAAGATCTAAGTGATGTCAAGGATGTTCAGGTAATGAGGCTCTAGCTTGTGACTAAACTAACCTTACTAAACTAACCTGGAGCTCTAGACTGTTCCCTGAATGGACAGGACTCAGGAGGGTGCAGTCCTCTTTCTTTTGGCTTTTTGGAATAGGGGTAGCTCAGGGGGGATGGAGGGATGGAGGTGGAAACCCCTCTTCTGTACTGGTTATTGTGGGTGTGCGTTCGAGGGCTGTTGGTATTTGGCATAGTACGGGGGAGGTGGGGTGGGGCTGTCTGTGTCTGACGGCGTGCGTGTGGCATTAAAGTGCTGCGTCACTCTGCTTTATCTGCAGCTCCTCTCGATCTCTCTCACTCTGCCCGTTTCCTTCTCTCTGTCTCTCTCTTTGCTTCTCTCCTGTTCCTCCCTCCTCCTGCTCCCCTGCGTTTAGAGCCCTCTCTCGCCAGAGGAGGGCGGGAGGGCCGGGGGAGAGGCAGCGGCCGAGAGAGCCGTCTCCAGGGCGCTCCTCCTCTCGGCAGCCAGCGCTTCCCGGGTGAGTGAGCGCGCGCCGGTCCGCGCCGCTGACCGCCGAGTCCGCGCGTTTTCCAGACCCATCTGGAAACGCGCAATCGATCGCTTTCACCGACGCCCTCTCTCACCCGGACACTCACTCTCCGTTCCCGTAACACCCTGTCTCACCCCGCTCTCACGCGCTCCCCCTCTCACCCGCTTTCACTTAAACACTATCTCTCTCTTTCATCTCCTCCGTCTGGCCTACACTCTTGCTGCTCCTGTGGTGACCCCCGCTGTGTCCGCGTTCACTGCATGCCTTTGCTGTGGGTAGATGACATCTGCATACACTGACCAGGTTCAAAGTTTAAAAGCAGTGGCTGTCTGCACCTGTGCATGTCTGCATTTCATTGTATAACTAGGCTTTCCAAGATTAGTTTTTTTTGTAGGAGCCAAAATCCACATGTATGCTCACCGTACAGTTCCATTCAGTATTTATTTGATGCTTATTATTAGGGCAATATCATATAGCCAGGTCCTGACAGTGATAATTTAATGTTGAGCAAGAAAGGAAAGCATAACCTTGTGGCAAACTGAATTTAAATGAGCAGTACAAAATGAGGCCAGAGAATTCCCATCAATCATTTTAGACTGCAGTAGCATACCTCGTGGAGGAAGAAACCAGTCAAAGTTAAAGAAATGCGAAGGGCCTGGTGGTGAGTGCTATTATTGTGATTTAATTATTTATATATTTATTCATTATTAATTTCATCATTAATAACTCAAAGCCAGCTTTGTCAGACAGGCAAAGGTGAAAAACAAATGAGCTATGCAAATGCAGACCCCTCTTAAAAGCAGCATTTGCTGTATTTTCCCCATGATCTTTGAGATGCTACAGGGTTGGAATGCTCTATATAAATTGATTTTGTGTTATTACTGTGTGTATGTAGACATGGGAGTACAGGCTATACAAACTGGGCATTGGCACAAGTGTGGGGGGGAAAAAAAAAATTAGAGTCTGGCCAACTTTGGTGGCATCATTGCCAAAGCTGAATGCTTGAAGTGAATGCTCTCTGGCTCCCTCTGGTGGTGTATCCAGCAAGCAAACAGCTCCTCTGGGCAGAGTCAGATCTGTTGCTGTAGGCTTGTCTGTCACATGGGAACAGGGTGTTTGTGGAATTTATTACAGCACTGAGTGACACAGCTTGGGCAGCATGTTCTTATTGCCCAGGACATGCAGACTGTAAGGATAAGTGCTCGGCAGGCCGTTAGCATTCCCCCTTCATTTTTTCCATTCTTTTCCTCCCTCTGTCCCTCTCCCTCTGTCATCCCTTTCTCTCCCTCTTTTTCCCTCTTTCTTCCCTTCCTCCTTTGCTCTCCCTCCTCTTACCTCCTCCCTCCCCCGTTTCTCTCCCTCCCTCTCTCCCTGCCTGGATCATGACTATATTTAGTCAGCTCCTCCCGGTCAGCGCCGCAGACTTGTAATGTGAGTCAGCGCGCGTGTGTGAGAGAGGGAAAGAGAGAAGAGGGGAGACTGGAGGAAGAGGCTGGGTGTGGGTTTTGACTCGGGTGCACCCCGCTCAGAGAAGGTAAGGGAAGAAGAGACAGGGCTTCTGCTTGCCCCCTTCCAAACCCAGCCCCCTTTCCTCTACTTTCTGCTGTCTCTGTTGCTTCGCCTGTCCAGCAGTCCGGGCATGTCTGAGGTTAGCGGCGCTTAGGTCCTGTGTGGACGGTGTCTGTCCACGAGGCTGCGGCAGAGAGTGTATGTGGCCCTGCGTATCCCTGAATTAGGGCATTCTGTTTCCTCTGTGAAGCTCTGCGCTCTGGTACCGTGCCCCCCCAGTATGGCTGGGTTTGGTTTCAAGTCACTTGCTAGGTTTTTTTAAGGCGACCTTAAATTTGTGAACTGGTGTTGGCGGCCCCCACCTGCACCCCACCCCCCTCGCCCCGGTCTTGGCTCTTGCCTCTGCTGCCCTCTCGATTCTTCTGCTGTTTTGGTCCATCGCCGACCCTCTGGGCGAGGGCAAGGCGAGTTGGTAAGGGCTGATCCGTGGAGGGGCGAAGACAGGGATGTGGAAGTTATTTGGAGGCCCTGTCCACATTCTGGACGCAGGTGTGTGGGGCTCGGTGATTTCCCAAAACCAAGAGTCAGTTACACCCCGGGTCGTCTGCTTTACACGCGGCCCAAATTAATCAGTGACCTCAAAGGGGGTCGCTGCTGATCACTGTGTGCTGTACCCGCTTTGCACTGGAAGCGTGAGAAACCCCTCTGTTCCATCCCGGTGCTGACCGCTGTGTCTCTCCACCCTCCCTAAAAAGGAGCCTACTACTCAGCCCAAGGGCAGTACTCCCCCGCCGTGCCAGCTGCGCCCGTCATCATGAACCCCGCCCAGCCGCAGCCGACGCCCCCAAAGCAGCAGATGCAGCCCAAAAGGGAGCGAAAGCAGGTACCGTACGCCTCCACCTGCCCGTCTGTCTGTCTGTTCACCCTTAACACCTGCATCTTCCTCCACATGTCTGTCTGTCTGTCTGTTCACCTTTAACACCTGCATCTACCTCCACATGTCTGTCCGTCTGTCTGCTCGCCCTTAACACCTGCATCTTCCTCCATGTCTGTCCGTCTGTCTTCTGCCCTTAACACCTGCATATTCCTCCACATGTCTGTCTGCCCTCTCACCCTTAACACCTGCATCTTCCTCCACAATGTCTGTCAGCTCACCAGAGCGCAATTAAAGGGCCTCCTGCCACTGCAGGGCTGGTGGTCCCCTCACCTTGCACTGTGTGAGGTTCTGATGTGATTTGCCTCATCTCTCAGAGCTCACACATCTTTCTTAGGCTTTTTTTCACATTTTTTTCTTGAAAATTGCCTTTTGTACGTTAGCCTCGTCTCACTGCATCTCGCTCCTTTCCTTGGAACAAATGCTTTAGCCGACTGAGCTCCTCAGGAGCTTAAGCCCACACATCTGAGCAGGATGTGTTGTGTGTTTCCCCTGCTGGAGAGGGCAGCTCTGTGCAGGATGTGTTGTGTGTTTCCCCTGCTGGAGAGAGCAGCCCTGTGCAGGATGAGCTGTGTGTGTGTGTGTGTGTGTGTGTGTGTGTGTGTGTGTGTGTGTGTGTGTGTGTGTGTGTGTGTGTGTTTCCCCTGCTGGAGAGGGCAGCTCTGTGCAGCATGAGTCGTGTGTGTTTCCCCTGCTGGAGAGAGCAGCTCTGTATTGTGTAGGAGGAAAACGGCAAAACAGAACAGTGTGTCATAAATGTATGTATAAGTCTAGTTGTATTATCTGTTGTGATGTATTTTCAAAACTGAAATCCTGCAGTACTTCACATACATTGCCAGGAGGTGGCGCTATTGGGGCACTTGTCCCAAGTACCAGGCTCAAGTTACTGTCTGCTGTTTTGACTGGAGGCTGCTGCCATGTGCTTGAGCTCGTGCTCATTACCTGTTGTGCGCCGTTCAGACTGGGCCGGCCTGCTTGAGCTGAGGCCTAATCTAGCTGTCAAGATAATATTTCCAATATTGCGACATGCTGCTGATAATCCAGCAGGTAGCGGGTGGGGGAAGGGGAGCGCAATGAACAGAAGGTGAACGAGTGAGCCACCTCAAAAGTTGACCAGAAGTTCCCTTTTAAATAGAGATGGATGAGTTTTTGCTCAGCTGTGAGCGCGTTGTGTGTAAAGCATTTTTGAAAAGAGTGGCTGCGTGTGTGTGGTATGAGGTATCGTCTGTTTGCAGTGGTGAAAGCACTGAACTTGTGCAACCCCCCCAATTCCCCCCCTTGCTGTGCTGGCAGTCGGCTGCAGGCGGAGGGGGCGGCGGTGAAGGACATGTTAGCACACCGCGCGGCTCCACGTTGCTTTACCCCCAACTGATCCCGGAAGCAGATGAGCTCTGAGCTCCAGCTGCTGCTGTGGCAGTACTACCCCCCTCCTCCCCCCACCCCTTAC
Organism: Megalops atlanticus; assembly: GCA_019176425.1. NCBI lineage: Eukaryota > Metazoa > Chordata > Actinopteri > Elopiformes > Megalopidae > Megalops > Megalops atlanticus. The sequence continues at coordinate 16,087,447 of CM032896.1, forward strand.
CGGGGCTGAGTGAGGGAGCACGAGAGAGAAAAAGAGAGAAGAGAAGCAGAGGCAGCAGGAAGGAGAGAAAGGGAGAGAGGAGGAAAAAGTTTGAGGGTGTTAGTTTGTCAGTCTGCCCAAAAGCCCTCCCTCGTGTGCAGCGTGTGGCTCGGTGGGAGGAGGCACATTCCAGCACTCCTGCTCGGCCAGAGAGAGAGAGAGAGAGAGAGAGAGAGAGGCCCCGTCCCTGGGAGAAGCACAGGCAGGCAGCCCGGCAAACCTGAAACATTGCCCAGCCCTCTGCACAGCGCTTGAGGCCGGAGCCGTACTCCAGTCCCAGGATGAGAGAGGCCTGCTCCTGGGGTCCGTCTGCTCGCGTGCTCGCTCCGCTGTCCGCTGTCGGGGCTTCTGCAGGTAACGGGGGGCCGTGCGCGTCTGTGGCACGCGGGGCACCGGGTGCGTGTGTGTGCGTCAGTGCCTTTCCATCATGCGGCGTGAGGAACGTGAGGCGCAGAACACTGCAGGCTGCGGTCGAATGACTCTTAGCGTGTAATTCTGAAATGGAGTTCATGTGCATGCGCGCATTTGTATGAGTGTGTGTGATCTGTGGAATGGGTATGCGTGCCGTTTTCTTTTTGGCTGGCCGTTAACGTTCGCTCCCTTGTGGCTCTGCCTCCATGTGTGTTGTGGTATTGCCTCCGCTCGTGTCGATGGAGTTCCTTTTTTCTTTTCTATTTTTTTTTTTTTTTTGCATTTTTGCATTTTTTTCACCCGTTTTGTAATCACCAGTTAGGCTCGTGTTCCCGTGACAACCTCCTCAGGAGCGTAGGGCGTAGTGGGAGTAACAGATGCGTGCCAGACGCAACTGTTTTTCATAAGCCGAGTCCCACCGAGGAGAAGACGCCGTACGGAGGAGAGGGGCCTATCCTTGACATAACCCTGAGTAACTTATATGCTCCTGAACTGTGGGGCTCCTGCTCTCTGTGGGCAGATGACACTGCTAGATCTGAGGGTTCAGCATGCACTCCGAACTCAACACCTTAACTGACTGAGCAAATCGGAGGCCCAGGGTGGACTGGACTGACTGTTCTGTCTTCTTAGCCTGCCTCACCTGCTTCTGTGGGAGAGAAGATCCCGGCAAACCGACAGGTCCCCTCTCCACTCGCTGTGTTTACCGACGCCTGTAGGGGGCGGTAGAGTCATAACCCTGCTGCCTCCTCTCTTGCACGCAGATTAGAATACGAGACCCCAACCAGGGTGGCCGGGACATCACAGAGGAGATCATGTCGGGTGTCAGAACTGGTGCAACGCCCACCCCCCCACAGGTGAGCAAATCTGCTTAAGTCTTGTGTCTGTGCCCAGCCACAGGGGGCAGCATGTTAAACTTGAAGTCCTTAAATCTGCTTGTGAAGTCAAGCTCCTCTTTGCTCCAACCAGTCTGCAGGCTCTGTGCCAGAGGGAGGCAGCCATGCACAGGTGAATGGGGAGAGTGCCCTGCCCACCCCCACAGCGGTCAAACCAGGTGAGTGTGTTTCGGTGCGACAGAAGGGACAGATAGGGGCAACAGCCTTGGAAGGGGTAATCTGAGCTTCTTTGTCTGGCCATGTTGTGGTCATGTTAGGGTTGAGACTCTCACTTGAGCATAAGTTCGGGGGCTTCTCGGAGTAGGACCTGTTTTACCTGACCTTTTTATTCCATTCACAGATGAGGGAGAGAAGTCCTCGGCCCCAGCTGCTGGAACCCCCACCCCACCACCCTCCGGGAGTCCTGTGCTGGTCTCCACAGCACCCCCTGCAGACGAGAGTCAACCTGACAGGGACAACCCCCCAGGAGAGACTCCTGGTGACACTCCCACCATACCCTCTCAGAGCCCAGCCGGTGACAGGGTGGACACCCCCACGCCACCTCCCGCTAGCGTTTCTCCTCCTGCTGCTCCTGCTGCCCTTGGTGACAATGCAGTAACCATAGCAACCATGGAACAGCCAGCCACCCCTGAGGCGGACAGACTGCAGCAGGAGGAGGAGGAGGAAGAGGAGAAGGCTGTAAGGGAGGAGGCGAAGGAAGAGGAGAGCGCGGACCTGGCAGTTGTCAAAGCTGACCCAGGCTCCACCCCCATTCCCGTTGCCACACCCACCGACCCACCCTGTAAAGCTGCGAATGGCGTCTGTGCAGAGCTGCCAGAGTCCTCCGCCACACCAGAGGGTGCTGTGGAGCCCCAGGCTGCCCTGCCGCAGGAGCTGCAGCTACCCAATGGGCATCCTCCCCCAGCACAGCAGGACCTGGAGGGGGCGCCCGAGGACAGCCCCGCCGCCGAAACCGAGGTCGCCCGGCCACAGGACACCCCCGTCATGCCAACGCCAGACGTCACCTCTGCGACAGTACCGCACGTGCCTGTAGAGGAGCAGAGGGGGACACCTCCGCTCCCGACCAACGCCCCTGCTGGGGAGACCTCTATGCAAGGTGAGCTCCTCAGAGGCTGCGGATCACTGCTTCTCTATCTTGTGTAATATAGTGTCCCTGCAAAAGGGGCCACACCTGCTTTTTGCAACCTGTTCATTGCCCCCAAAGACGAAAAACCTTGAATAGCAGGCTACATGGATTGAGTACCTTAGTAAAGTACCTTAATATCATGTCCTGTTGCTCATAAGCTTTCTAGCTAATTTAGCAGCCTTTGAATTTATTTGTAGCAGACCAATAATTTAACTTTATCCAGTTAGCGTAATGATTTAAATGTCTACGTTATAAAAGTCAACCACTTGTGCAATGCGGTTGAATTAGCATACTCAGTTTTATATCAGTTGCTCAATAAATGGCTGCCCAGCACTTTACCACAGATTTGCTTTACAAAGTAGCACAAGCCAGTGCAGTCGGTTCGATAAATTGTGAATCCTAATAATAATGTAAAATGGCGGAGACAGCATATTAGAGATGCAGGGTACTTACACAGCTGGCTAGTGCTAGCTTCAACTGTTTTCACTTTCGATGTAAGCTACTTGTATTAAGCCCAGCTAGCTCTGTGTGCTGATCTAAGATTACATCAGTCCACAGTTTTCTTCTTATGGGTTTTGGCATCAATGAAGTTAACAGTGGGGCTTGTGTAATTTTTTCTTACCAGTAATCTCTCAATGAATGTTGAATGTCTAAAATAGTGCTACTAGCATTTTGCGTTGCCTTGCTGAATGTAGCAAACTGGTGCCAGCTGGGCTGTCCAGTTATTATGGCTGTGTAAATTGGATGTTTGTGCAGTGACAAGCACTCAGTATGTTTGCGCTTATGATGTTTGGAGTTAGTCACGGCACACCTGAGGTGCTCTGATGCCACTGGTATAGATAGATGTTGCACCCAAACTCTGATCTGGATCTGCTTCAGCTCTTGACACAAAATGGATGTGTCAGATATTAAGGATTGGCTAGTTTATCCTGGATCAGTGCTTTGGGGCACACCCTGCCCAAAGCCGTGTGTCTGCCTGTGTGTGTGTCTATGTCTGTCTGTGTGTGTGTGTGTGTGTGTGTGTGTGTGTGTGTGTGTGTGTGAGAGAGAGAGAGAGAATACTGTTCCCTAACCTTCGCATGCGAACCAAGGGAGCACTGAGTCCAGTGTCTCTGCAGTCCTGGCCACGTGTGATGCCACACGCCGGGTCTGTTAGTTCGGTCACAGCGGTGTTTCTGTGCACCCACTCCCTGCACCCTCTCAGCCGCAGTGTCCGTGCCAAAGAAGAAGAAGAAGCTGAAGGACCTGAACAGGAAGGAGGCTGTGGGAGATCTCCTGGATGCCTTCAAAGAGGTGTGTTGTGGGGGCTAGCCATGTCTGCTTTTTCTGGTCGAGGATTTTGTGCTGGATGGTGGAGAAGGAGGGGAGGGAGACTGGAGATCTTTAGTGCTGCTGTCAGCTGGTTTAACTTCATTATACACGGTTCACTTATAATAGCCAGTTTTGTTGTCATGCTTCATTTGTGCATGTCTTTCTCATTTTGACAGTATGTGCTGGTAGACTCAGGCAATTTGTCATAAACATGTTCATGCGGCAGACACACTTGCTGCCACCTAGTGGTTGCAGGCTGAACCTACAAGATGCCAGCGCAGAGTGTTTTTCTGAATGTTGAGTGTAAGTGTCATGCTAAAAACCCCCAGGAGCAGGTGGTGGAAAGTGCCCCCGAGTCAAAGCTGGTCCAGGCAGAGAAAGAGAAGCCCTCCCCCGCCCTGGCCTCTGATGAGCCCCGCCCTGCCACGCTTGCAGAGGAGACCCCCGCTGCTAAGCCCACAGAGGAGCCGGATGAGACCTGGGAGGAGAAGGAGGACAAGCTGGATGCCGGGAGTGTCGAACCCGAGGCCGTCAAGCCTACGGACCTGAAATACCAGTACAAAGAAGGTAGCATTCTGCCTGTAGTTTGCTGGTGTTTCTGCTGCTTTTGAGTGGTTGACTCACCTTCTCTCACTCCCTTCTCTCTCTAACCCCAGAAGAGTGGAAGCCCCTCAATCCCGAGGCAAAGAAGAGGTACGACCGCGAGTTCCTGCTGGGCTTCCAGTTCGTCAGCATCAGCATGCACAAACCTGAGGGCCTGCCGCCCATCAGCGATGTGGTCCTGGACAAGGTAGCGTCGTCTGCCTCCTGCTGGCTCGGCGGACTTACTGCGCTTTTCCCCACAAACCCAAAAGAATGGTCTGACTGGTTCCTTTCTCTCTCCAGGCCAACAAGCTGCCGCTGCGCCCCCCGGAGCCCGGTCGTATGACTGGCATGAACTGCGGCCCTGACTTCACCCCCTCTTTCGCCAACCTGGGAAGGCAGTCCACGAGTAGCAGAGGCCCGGTGAGTATATTTGCCTTTTCACTTCCTGTGAAGGTGTGGGTGTGCCCGATCCTCAAGTCAGATGGATTCACTCAGATTCAATTGGTCAGATGGATTAACTCAGATTTACTCAGTTAGTTGGATTCTCTCAGATTCACTTTGTACGATGGAATCACTCAGATTTGTTCAGTTAGTTTGATTCACTCAGATTCACTCTGTCAGATGGATTTGCTGAAATGGGATTCACCCATTCTGAACACATTTCATACAGGGGTGCATTTGTACTGACTGTCCTCCTTTTCTGTCCCCCCCTTTCCCCCAGCCCTCTGGAATGAGCGGCCCCCGGCGCTCACAGCAGGGTCTGCGCAAGGAGCCGCGGAAGATCATCGCCAGCGTGTCGCTCAACGAGGACGTGAAGCTCAACAAGGCGGAGAAGGCCTGGAAGCCGGTGGTGAAGAAGCAGGCAGGGGAGCGGGGGGATGAGGACCCCGAGGCGGCCAAGACGCAGGAGCTGTTCCGCCGCGTGCGCAGCATCCTCAACAAGCTGACGCCGCAGATGTTCCAGCAGCTGATGAAGCAGGTGACCGAGCTCACCGTCGACACAGAGGAGCGGCTCAAGGGCATCATCGACCTCGTCTTCGAGAAGGCCATCTCCGAGCCCAACTTCTCCGTCGCCTACGCCAACATGTGCCGCTGCCTGATGGGGGTGAGCCGATGGAGCCGTCTGTCCGGCTGTCTGTCCATTTGTACCTCTGAGTCTGGTGATGTGTTTGAGATACTGAGAAACCAACTCCTGTTTGTCACATTTGTCCTGAATATGCAGTTTTCCCCTTCTTCTGTCCTACTTACTGTCTGTGGCATTAAGGAATAGAATAAAGAATCAAAGCAGAGTTGCTGTGGCTTCTGTTAAAATCTTTGTTTTTTCCCCAGCTGAAAGTCCCCACTGCCGACAAGCAGGGAGTCACTGTGAACTTCCGCAAGCTGCTGCTAAACCGCTGCCAGAAGGAGTTTGAGAAGGACAAAGACAACGACGAGATATTCGAGAAGAAGCAGAAGGAGCTGGAAGCGACCACTGTGGTAAACTCGGGTGGGGAGGTGGTGTGGCTGTGTTTATTAAAGGGGAATTAGATAAAGTTTAGACTGAGTTTGGGTCAGGTGTGGGGTACAGATGGAGTAAGTGAGGCAGCCAAAGAGCAGTGGGGTATGACAGTGACTGCACAAAATAGCCACACTATTATGTCACCCTGCAGGTCAGAGGTCATTTGTGTAATTCTAGTTGTGATAAGCTACAGAAATCCATGTCAGGAGTTGTCTCAGGGTGAAAGGACAGGTCATCAGTCCTGTACAAGTGTGGAAGGCAAAGCAAATGTAAAATGTTTTTTTTTCCTTTCTCCCCCTTGCTCCCCTCTCTGCGGGGGTCCAGGAGGAAGAGCGGCAGCGTCTGAAGGAGGAGCTGGAGGAGGCCAAGGACAAGGCCCGGCGGCGGTCGCTCGGCAACATCAAGTTCATCGGCGAGCTCTTCAAGCTGAAGATGCTGACGGAGGCCATCATGCACGACTGCATCGTCAAGCTGCTGAAGAACCATGACGAGGAGTCGCTGGAGTGCCTCTGCCGCCTGCTGTCCACCATCGGCAAGGACCTGGACTTCGAGAAGGCCAAGGTACCACGCAGCCCGTCCTACATTACATTACATTATTGGCATTTAGCAGATGCCCTTATCCATAGTGACTTACATGGGTTACAGTTTTTACATATTACCCATTCATACAGCTAGATATTAACTGAGGCAATTGTGGGTTAAGTACCTTGCACAAGCGTATAACAGCAGTGCCCCAGTGGGGAATCGAACCAGCACCCTTTCGGTTACAAGCCCTGCTCCTTGCCACTATGCTACACTGCCGGCCCGCAGTGCGCACAAACATGCACACACACACGCGCGCACATGCTGACTGTCTCCTCTGTATGTGCAGCCCCGTATGGACCAATACTTTAACCAGATGGAGAAGATCATCAAGGAGAGGAAGACTTCATCCAGAATCAGATTCATGCTGCAAGATGTGCTGGACCTCAGACAGGTAACGTCCCCCAACTTTGCCCTGGTGCCCCTCTCACCCACCCTACTCTGTATCCCTACTAATTGTTCCTAGAGGAGTTTCTGACGGGTCCTCTTCTTGCTTTCCCCTCTCCTTCCCAGAACAACTGGGTCCCCAGGAGAGGTGACCAGGGGCCCAAGACCATTGACCAGATCCACAAGGAGGCGGAGCTGGAGGAGCACAGGGAGCAGATCAAGGTGCAGCAGCAGCTCCTGTCCAAGAAGGACACCCGGATGGGTGGGGGGGGGGCGGGGGGGGGGGCCGAGCCGGGCCGCACCCCATGGGGGGCCGCGGCAGCCAGCCACAGGAGGAGGGCTGGAACACCGTCCCCATCTCCAAAAACCGCCCCATCGACCCCAGCCGACTCACCAAGATCACCAAGGTGAGACCTGTACTTGCGGAGGATTGGCTCCATATGAAGAGTCATGAATCTGTCCGAGCCTATGTCCCAGGCTGTTTGCTAACGGGCTGGGAGCTGTTGCAGTACAGTAGCTTTTCAGCCCTGTGCAGTCTTTTGCTTTGATTGATTGATTTAATTAGGTTAATTTGATTTTGATTTAATTTGAAGTGGCTGCTTATTCTGTCCTCCTCTCTCCCCAGCCTGGAGCTCTGGACCTCAGCAATCAGCTCCTTGCCCCCGGAGGGAAAGGCTCCTGGGGGAGCTGGGGCAAGGGCAGCAGCGGGGGCTCAGGCTCCAAGCCCAGCGGGGAGTCAGGTACGAGTGTGTGCTAATGCACGCTCGCACGCGCACACACACACACACACATATACATATGCTAACAGTGTCGCTCATGTACATACGTACATACACATACAGATGCTGACACACGTATAGATGCACACAGGCTGTGTCCACAGGTCAGAGGTTTTGAGAGTGACTATTATTTTTAGTTGTTCATTTTTCTTAAATATTACCCATACAGAGTGATAAAGCCAGTATCGTTTCATTGTGGAGCGAACAGTTAAAGCGTCACAGGTAAAACCCTCAGTCTCATCTCGCCCGCAGCTCCAGAGATGGGACGTCCCACCACGAGCACCCTGAACCGCTTCTCCGCCTTGCAGCAGCCCTCCTCGTCCGTCCCTCCACCCCGCCCTGCCGAAAGCGAGCGCAGGGTCCCTCAGAGGTCAGCGCCTACCCCCTCCCTCCCTCTGTCTGCCTGTCATGTATGCCCCAGCTGTCTGTATGCCTTTGGAGGAGCACTGCCGTACGAAGTCATGTGTGAAGCAGTCAGGCGTGTGCGATGCTTTTGTACCTCAGGAATATGTCTCTTCCTAAAATTTGCCAGCGATGTTTTTGATCAAACCCCCCGCCCCTCTTCCCGCAGGAGCAGCTCCAGCCGGGACCGCGGGGAGCGGGGCGACCGGTCGGAGCGGCCGGGCCGCGGGGGCGACCACCCGGAGCGGCGAGAGGACAGGGGCTCGGACCGCCAGCGGCCGCCGGTCAGCAAGCGCAGCTACAGCCGGGAGACGGAGCAGCGCGGGGCCGGGGACGGCCTGCGCCGGGTCAGCAGCATGACGGACGAGCGGGACCGGCGCGGGCGCGAGGCGGGTGAGAGAGGGGGGAGGGGACGGCTCGCCCCGCCAGCACGCCGCGTGACTGATCCCGCTGGAGCTCCGCAGTGGCAGCGCAACCTTTATTCCGACTCCCAGTGTGCTTGTACACTGCGTGTCGTTTTTAATGGGCTTGCTTAACCTTTAGGAGAGAGCACGAGTGACGGACTCGTCAGGGTATCAGTATTTTCTTGGAGTGACAGTAGTTTGTTTCTGTATATTTTGGGCAGCAGTGTAGCATAGTGGTTAAGGAGCAGGGCTTGTAACTGAAAGGTTGCCAGTTTGATTCCCCACTGGGGCACTGCTGCTGTACCCTTGGGCAAGGTACTTAACCCACAATTGCCTCAGTAAATATCCAGCTGTATAAATGGATAACATTGTAAAAAACTGTAACCTATGTAAGTCACTCTGGTTAAGAGCATCTGCTAAATGCCAATAAGGAAATGTAATCCATCCGCAGCTGAGCGCGGGTTGGCCCCCACGCCCCCGCCCGCCCCAGTCAAGCCCGCGTTGAGCGAGGACGAGCTTGAGAAGAAGTCCAAGGCCATCATCGAGGAGTTCCTGCATATCAATGACATGAAGGTCAGCCAGGACACTGCCACATTTAGACATTGACGGTGTACGTTTGCGTAAATCACTGTCACCCCTCCCCATTTAAACCGTTTCCTGACCCTGCCTGCTGTTCCTCGTTTGGCCTGCAGGAGGCACTGCAGTGCGTGCAGGAGATGAACTCGACGCAGTTGCTCTTTGTGTTCGTGCGGAACGGCATTGAGTCGACGCTGGAGCGGAGCACCATCGCCCGGGAGCACATGGGCCTCCTGCTGCACCAGCTGGTGAAGGCGGGCACCCTGCCCCCTCAGCAGTACTACAAGGGGTAAGAGCCCGGGCGGGGGTGAGATTGGGGATTTTGGCCTGGTACAATGCTGATGGCTGAAGGAGCGTGACAGTGTACATGGGTAAGGCAGTCACTGCGGATGTTGACCTCCAGACATTCAGGATGACTTAGCATTTGCTTTGTCTGTGACGGTGGCTGCAAGCGGGTGCCTCTTGCTTTGGCAGGATTTCTGACGTTCGTACTGTACTAAAAAGGACGCTGTTAAAGAGCAGCAGTGTGGCAGAGTGGTAATGAGCAGGTCTCGTAACCGGAAGGTTGCAGGTTCACTTCCCTGTTGGGGCACTGCCGTTGTACCCTTGGGCAAGGTACTTAACCTATAATTGCCTCCTTAACCTAAAAAGTAAATATCCAGCTGTATAAAATGTGTAATTGTGACCTGTGTAAGTCCTTCTGGATAAGAGCATCTGCTAAGAATGATGATAATGTAATGTAAACAGGACTTTACTGTTTTCTCTGTTTTGTGCAGGCTGCAGGAGATCCTGGAGGTGGCAGAAGACATGGCCATAGACATCCCCCACATCTGGCTCTACCTGGCTGAGATCACCACTCCCATGCTGAATGAGGGTGGCATCCCCATGGGCCAGCTCTTCAGGTCAGTTCCCCACCCGCAGGCCCTGTTGTAGGCCCCCATTGCAACGAACAGAACACTTTCCCATCAGCATCTGGAAGGACCAAAGGAATGAGAGAATGTTTAACCCCTCTGACCCCTGATTTTGTCCCCCATGCAGGGAAGTCTCAAAGCCACTTGTCCCGCAGGGCAAGGCTGCTGTTCTGCTGGTGGAGATCCTCTTCCTGCTATGCAAAGGGATGGTGAGTACCGCTTGACCCGCTGTCGCCACCAGCAGGCCCATGTCCTGGGGGTGAGGTGGTGTTGCAGACCTGGGTCAAATGTGGAGTGTGTCTGTGTTACCTTTCACTGCATTGCTAATTCAACTTGAATGCATACACTTATGTTCTGTTTTGCTGGAAGTTGCTCTGGATAAGAGCATCATGCTAAATGAGTGTAATGTTGTGTTACTCTGGGTGTGAAACTGTGTGTGAATATCTGTCCTTCAGAGCCATAAGAAGGCAGGACTGCTGTGGAGAGAGGCGGGCCTCAGCTGGAAGGACTTCCTGCCTGAGGATGAGGATGTCAACAAATTTGTAACGGAGAAGGTGAGAGAACGGCAAGGAACAGAGAGGCTGAGGCTGACAGAGATAAAACTGTATGTGGGTAGCAGGAGCTGCCTAGCATGGGAGGGGCAAGCTGAGATGGGTGGAGCTGAGTTCTGATAGGAGTGCTGGGTAGAATGGGAGGGGCTGAGTTGTGTGGGGGGGGTTTTGTGTGAAGTTCAGGCGAGGGGTTGAGGTGCTTGGGTTGGCTGGGATGGAATGGGTCTGACTGAAGCTGTTTTCTCTGCAGAAAGTGGAATTCACACTGGGAGAGGCCTCTGAGAAGCCTAGCAAAGTAGAGATGTCCTCTGAGGAGCTGTGTAGATGCCTGGACAAGCTAATCCAGGAAAACGTCAGCAACCAGAGTGTTTACGACTGGGTGGAGGTATGTATGACAGCATATGTGTTTTAGCGCTGTGTTCCTGTGGGTATTTCCACAGAACGGGTGCTTCCTGTACTCGTGTACACACTCACTTCTTTAAAGGCCTTCTCACCTGTGACCCTTTGACCCTTGTGGTGACAATGTCATGACCCCTTCAATAGGCAAACCTGGACAAGCAGCAGATCAACTCCAACCTACTGGTGAGGGCGCTGATGACTTCAGTGTGTCGATCAGCCATCATTGGTGAGTAGGTCCTGCCCACACGCCCTTGTCAGACATGTGTCTGTTACACAAACACTGGTTTGTTGGGGAGCTGCTGTTCTATTTGGAGGTCCTGATACACACTTGGTCTTAAGAAATTTCATAACAATTGTTGGCTCATATCCTGCATAGGAGAGCAAGAACTTTGGAAACAAACTTGTTTCCCGGCTCGGCTTTGATTATCACATTACAAGCCACACCCAGTGTGAAAGACAGCCAGGAGTGTGTGTGCATCTGTGACTGATTGTCCATGTCCTGGCCATTACATTTAGTAAACACTACTGTGCTAAAATGGAATCTGTTTGCATGGGTCTATAGCTAAACCATCTTTTGGGGACTGATCTCTCTCCAGGTGAGAACCCGTACAAGGTGAATCCCGCGCAGATCAAGCTGAGGGCCAAACTGCTGCAGAAGTATCTGACAGATGAGCAGAAGGAGCTGCAGGCCCTGTATGCCCTGCAGGCCCTCATGGTCAAGATGGAGCAGCCAGCCAGTGAGTACTGTGTGTGTGTGTGTGTGTGTGTGTGTGTGTGTGTGTGTGTGTGTGTGTGTGTGTGTGTGTGTGTGTGTGTGTGTGTCTGTCTGTCTGTCTGTCTGTCTGTCTGTACACATTAATATGACTGTATGTGGAAGTGTTTGAACCTGTGTGTGTATGTGTGTACAGGTTTGTCATTAAGTGTGAAAGCACATGATTGAATGTGTGTGCGTGTGTGCGTGTGCACTCCAGACTGTGCGTGAGCACTGTGCGTTTTCCTCAGATCTGCTGCGGATGTTCTTCGACACGCTGTACGACGAGGACGTGATCAAGGAGGAGGCCTTCTACAAGTGGGAGTCCAGCAAAGACCCTGCGGAGCAGCAGGGCAAGGGCGTGGCCCTCAAGTCCGTCACCGCCTTCTTCACCTGGCTCCGCGAGGCTGAGGAGGAGTCCGACAACAGCTAGGCCCGCCGTTGCCACCTGGAGGACTGGCGTGGAAAGGCGTGTGCGGAGCAGAGACAGCTATGATAAATCTGTATGAAAGGGTCTTCCGAGTGAACATACAATCATTTATTTTTTTTCCTCTTTTTTTGTCCTCTCGCCTGGCAAAAGAAATGAAATGAAAGGCCGGGATATGAACTGGTGGCGCGGTCACTCCAGTGTTTCATGGATTGATCTCCAGTTTTAAAGCGTAACTCTACAGTGTTCCTGATGTTCAATGAACAAAAATAACCCAACAGTATAAAGTTTTCTATAAACTAAGGTTGCTTACCGTATGAATATTTCATGTATTATGCGGAGGGGACTTGATGGATATCATGTATAATATGTGGTAAAATATGGAGCTCTGAAGTAGATGATTATATTTTCTGTCCTGAGATCTACATCCTTCAGCTTAAAGGAAGGATGCAAAGGATGTGAACAAGCTGGAGGTATCTTTTTTGGACATTTCTGATTTGCAAGCCTTTTTTGTGTGTTTTTGACTTCCTGTTGACCTCAGGGGTCCTTAGGGGTGGTGTTGGGGGGAGAGGACATTGACCTTGGCTGCTGGGGGATATCAGTATGCTTGTTTGCCCCCTTCCCCCAACCCCATGTCTGCCTTTGACACCTACAATTCAGAACCAGGGGGTCTTGCAGATGTTGTAGGACCCTCAAACAAGCCTGTAGTGGATTTTAAAGAACAATCATTAAAACTTGAACTTATATAGAGAAATCAGCTTTAAAAGAGAAGCCGTACACATCCTATAGCCTTTCTGCTTATGCAAGCAGAAAAAATTCACAAGAGTTCTGTAAATGTTTTATTTTTCAAAAATAAAGAATGCTGATGTAGTGCTGTCATTATTTTTCAATAAAAAGGGGGAGGGTGAGCTGAGATGTTCAATCTTGTGCTCCGTCAGCATCTTTAAGACTTTTTATGCTGGATTAAACAGTTAGGGCTGGCCCTGTACAGTTTTGGCAGATGTAGTATCAGCTCTACACTGATTTGCCCTTTTTTCAGTGACAGGTGCTAGTTTAATCTAAAGCTCTGTATGAACCCACAGGATTGACTTGTTACTCTCAGCTTTCCCTTTATTGTAGTTGGTCTTCTGTTTAGTTTTTTTCCTGTGTGTAACATTTACAAACAAAAAGGTTTTTACCTGAGTACAAGAGAAACTTGTATTTTACCTCACAGTGGGCCCTTGCTCCCATGATGTCTCACTGAAAGGTTTTATCCAGTGAGCTGTTTTACATTATATCCACTAGAGAGAGCCATTGTTTTGTATGTACATGGGACACACACACAAACACACAGCAGGTTGCGCACAGTGATGGTGTGCAGATGAGATTTCAGAGGTGTGTATCGAGCTGCGGAGTTAAGGGCACAATCTGCTGGAGTTCATTTAGAAAAGGATATGTTCTGATGAGATGCACAGAAGGACTGCAGTTGCAGTTGAGTTTAATTGACTTTAATTTGGTAATTATCTCAACCTGTTTTTTTTTTTTGTTTTTGCAAGATTAACAATCGCACCTGTTTCCGTACGATCACCCATTAGCAGACGATCTCTTTTATCTTAATTGCATCTGATGTGGCAGCCCGGCCTTTGTGCACTTCTTACAGAGTCATTTAGTTCGACGATAAAAAGAGATTGGTCTAATTTAAAGACAAACCCCTGATCTTTTTGTTCAAGCAAAATGACTCAACATAATCCAGTCTTATAAAATTTTTTTTAAAAAAGTGCAGAAAGGTAATGCTACCACAGACAGTCGAGAAGTAATGAGATGTAGATGCGTGATTCTTACTATTTCATATCTGACACGAATGACAGATGTCTGTTAAAATGCAGATAACATTGGAAGAGGGTCATACACACCCCCACTGCTTAGCAGGTTACCCACAGTTACGTTTTCCTTTCTGGCACAAAGGGGTGGCATTGAGTCTGCATCACTCTGAAGGCCCGTCCTAGTGGGGACGGCCTGTGGAAATCCTCTGCTTCTGTTTGACCAGGTTCCTGCATTGAGTTTGGGGAGAGGGGGTAGATCCCAAACTATGGAGGGAGGAGGCATAGAAATGGATGAGAGATGCTGCTACTGACAGCTTGGTCCGAGAGCATCAGATTCATTCTCCCTCCATCCTCCTCCCCCTGACTGCCCTCTGCCTCACTAACCCGATTATTGTTCTACTGTTGTGAGAACATGAGTGTTGGGAGGGTGAATGATCCAGGATAATAATAATAAATAAATTAATATAAATCTAATTGTGTCACAAAATACTATTATCTTGTGTGAAAATCTGAATCTGGTTCACTTGGGGCTTTTGCCAAATGCCCACACTCCAAACTGGTAGCTGGAGAACCTGCCTTAGTAATCGAGAGAGAGAGAGAGAGAGAGAGAGCCCTTGCATTAATAAATTAGAAAATGATAGAATTCTGTAAAGGGAATAAGACAAATTCTAAGTAAAACTCTTTCTGCCCATATTCCACACTGTTGCCCTCTACCAGCCTGGATATATTGTTCTAAATACAGAATTGCATGAGAAGAAAAACAGTCGGGGAACTTCAAGTCTTTATTCTGTCTCCTGAGAAAATAGCAAGAGTTTTAACAGAATTAATGGCCTGTATTCGCTCTCGTACAACTTCTGTTAAAATTTCATGTCAAATGCAAATTAGTACAGATCCTGTTGCATTTGGCGAGAGTGTAAAGGGAATGGCGTAGTGTGTATGACTTTTGTGTGATCACATGACAGAATCTACCTGTGTCTTACCAACTGGCTGCTGTTTCTTTAAGGCGTGTAGGCATTTAAATGTAGATGTTTTAACAGACGCTCGATGTCGATGACGCTGTCAGAGACACTGTCACCGGAGCGCCTGCAGAATTCGGGTTTTCAGCAGCGCCAGCAGATCCTCCAGCTCTCACTAAACCGAGTGAGCGCGCGAGGCGAGCTTGAAGTGCGTTTTTCACCGTTAACGGGGAAGGTGCTGTGTCTCGGGAGCCCTCTGAAATCGCCTTTGTAACCGAAACACTTTGTATGTGCAATGCTTTTGACTGCATTAACCCAATTTGATTTCAAGGTAAGTCAGTACTGCTTCCTCTTGATACGCCCCTTCTGTCGTCATTACTGCTTTACACGAGATATTGTGTGATATTTTTTCCTTATTGTGTCATTTTGAATTGACAGTCTCAATTGCCTTTATGATCAACTGCGATGTAAGTAATTGGCGAATAAAGAAGGGAATGGGAAAATTGCAGCATTTTGTTCGAACGCATCACAGTTCATTTATATGCAGCTCTGGTTTTCTGTTGCTAGGAGACAAGCTTCTTTGGTTGACTTCTCGATTCGTTGCGATTTTAAGATTGTCGTTTCCGTCGTTTTCCTTTCAGTTATCTTTCCATTAATCTGGGGGGTGATGTCCACTTTATCCCCGCAACGTCTTGGGTCTTGTCTTTCCCCTTGTGTGCGATGATTCATTCGAAAAGGCCTCGTTGAGACGATAAATCACTTGCGCCCCTCATTTCATCCACGCGGTCGCACGATCACAGGCGCGCTTATCATTCTCATGAGCGAACAAGAAACATAACCGCCGTTCTGCAGCGTCAACAATGCCCGGCTGAATTTCTACTTTTTTTTCTCCACCGTTCACCTTTTACAGCTTCCCCCAATTATGCATAATTTATTAGACTTCCAGACGCTTAAAACGCTGCGTAGACAAGGTAGCATGCCTCATTTCACAGTGTTGCACTTTTAAACGCGAGCACAAATCAATGCATAACGAGCATGCACGCACCTAGACTTTTTAACTTTGCAAAATTAATTGTACGAAATTACCCATAAGAGGTAGTGACATTCTGGTTCAATAAATACTGTATTTCGAAGTATTCCTAGTCTATACGATGTCATGTCAAAAATTGGTTTTAAATCCTGAATAATTCCTTGTTATTGAATTCGTGTTTTTTCCTTTTCTGAATGTTGCATTACCTTCCTCTTGCCGAATGAGTATTTTCATAGCACGGTATTCTGTAACAACCACGGAAACAGCTGTTCAGATACCTCTCCACCAGTTTCTCATTCGTTGAGATTAGGAAGTGGCACCAGAGCAAGTTGAATAGTGACAACAGCAGCACATTCGTTTGATTCAGGATTAAAACAGCTCAGTTTTCCTCCTAAGCCCTGCATAGAACAGTCAGTCACAAAACAGACAATATTTCTGCGACCAGATAGGAAAATTCCCAATATTTCAGCCTAGAAGCCACGATTTCCCACTCTCCCTCTCCCACTCCCACCTTTATTCATTGAGGTATCACCGCTCTGTCTTTTTGACCCAGTTGCTATTTCTTCGTGTGTCTTTGCAGTGCATCGAGGAATAAAGACTAGAGGTGGTCGGTTTCAGTGTTGTTACCATAACAACATAACAGAATGAGCCTTTAAAACGTGAGGCTTTAAAATGCGCAAAATAGACGTCTATTGTGGGGACACTCACGCTCACACGAGCACGGGCAGATGGATCCCCTCAGCACAAACACCGGAAATACAGACTTTTTATTTTATTGTGACATGAAGCTTTTGTTTTGTAATACAGGGCATTCAGATCCATTGACAGACCAGGGCGGAGTTCCCCGCGAGCTTTTGTCTCGTGCTTCTGCAGGTACAATTTGAGGCCATTTAAATGATACGTGCAGCGTTAGGCCGGCTAAGCACTGTACTTTCGAAATCTTTGCAGGGATTAATTATAATCATCTGTCATACTACACAACTAAAACCATGTTCATGGTTAATCTCTTCACCATTTGCGCACTACACGCCTCCTTCTCTGCCGTCTCTGGCCTCTTTCGCTATGTTGGATCCAATTTAGTAAGAGTACCTGGAGAGGTTAGGTAACGTGCAACAGTTTGCTTACTATGGACTGTTACTTAAGACCCAAAGTGGACAATCGGCCACCGATTCGCAAGAATACTCACCGACTTTGCGCACTTGTTGCTTTAACAACTCGGCGTAAATACACTTCTTGTGCATATTAAAATTTTATTTGAAACATTTCCATTGCAACTCTGCGTTCGTGTAACAGACTTCAAAAGCACGGCCTTAAATATAATTAGAAACAAAATTGACAGTTAATGGGTCACGCATTGTTCTCAGCTGTGCGGTCAAACGCCTAAAACGGTTTCAAAGGTTGGATTGATTGGAAGAGGATAAATAAACAATGTCTATATTGACTGAGCTCGGCGGTGGTTCGGCCTACCATTTGTACTGTTCGTCATTTGTTCGTTTTAGCCCAGGCAGAATCGGTTGGAGATCAGTGTGTTGTCATGGAGACATGAAATGAGGTGTGCGGGGTCACAGCATGTTAGTTGGGGAGAGAGCCTATTGCCCACACGTTCTGTAGTTTAAAAGCAGCATTTTTTGTGTGGGTATTGGTTTCTTTATTGTGGGATTCGTGTTAGGTGAGACTGTTCTCCTGCCAGTGTTAGGGAATTTGGATATAGCGCCTTTCACCGCGGTCAACCTGTGGACATTTCGGTTACGCAGGTGTGTTTGCATGACGTAACACTGTATTTACGTTGTCCTGCACCGCACCCTACACATCGATCATTAACGAAGACGTTGATTAATAATGAGAACACGCCAAAACCTAAACAAGCTAATTAATCACCTCCTATGGAAAACTGAACTGGGTCGCTGATGGAGTATGTGTGTAGGTGAAGACGGGCGCAGGATTTAGACGGGTGCTAAATGTCACATTTTATATGGTGAAGTTACTAAAAACTAAAGATAATCGTCCAGCTAATTGTTTCAGGTTGCAGGATTGCATATATCTGTGAAAAAACACGTTTACCTGAAAAAAACGAACCTTCGTAGAAAAGAGGATGATAGTTGACCATAATGATACAATGAAATAAGGCGAAATTTCATCTACCTGCAGACAACCTCCAAAACTGCGCCAGGAATGGGCATGAAGCACATGAAAGTTAGGCTTGAAAGTAGGCTGTCGCTCTGAATTTTACCTGCATGACATGGCGAGGCAAACCCTTCGGGCTTGTGCAGTTAACATTCACGTGAGCCAGTCTCATTCACAATCATGATCCCTTTCAAAACGTTTCGACGCCCATCGATGCGCATCTTCAAGAACAGGCTCCTGTGAAAGGCTTCTGCTCTCTGTGTAGGCAGGACCTCTGATTATATTTTATGTTGAAAATCGTTCCGTTGTTGGTGAGTGTATTGACTTTCCTCTCGAGTGACCAATGGCCGCACGGAGCCCAACCGAATTTAGCGCGGAAGGGTCTTCGACTGTGTGCACTTGTGGAATGTCTGGGTCTCCTTCGTTCGAGGATTAACACCCAGAGCGGCCAGAGAGCCGGGGCGCTTTGTTGTCCTTATCTTTGAATGCGACACACTTATCACGTCACCAGAGGCCTGTGGTTAAGTATCCGTTAGCGGTTTAAACAAAAAATCTCCTTAAGGATGACTGACGATTCTCCTTTTATTTAAGCCCTGCACGTGCGCAACAGTACCGTGTTTTATCCGAATAACCTAATGTGCGTTTGTACCGTTTATTTTAGATGATGGAGATTTGTGTGACTTAGGTGGGCGTATTTAATTTAATCACACATGAAAATATTGCAGAACAGCACGCTGTCCGCCAGTAATCAGCATGGGTGTACAAACTGTCCAAGCTTGTGCATAGTCCGACCTAGTTCAGCGTCTGTGAAATGCGATGTGATACATGGCAAGAGAAACCAAATAATCACAGCTGACAATCGCTCTCAACAGCTCTTGACGATCTCTGTAATTCATGATCTGAGGCAGAAGATAATTTTCCCAACCTCTCTTGGTTTAATAATTACCTAATTAACCAAAGCCATCAGAGTCGTTAAAGAGTAATTTTGCTTCAGGTTTCCATTTGTATTTTCATTAAATTCATTAAATGTCCACTGGTTAGTTTTCTAATTATTCGCAAGTCATTCAAAAAGTAATTAGCAATTATTTTTAATGCCGTTCTCAATCTGAATCTCAGTGACATTACGTGTACTACGTCATGCTTTCAAATAAATGCAGGTACTGCGTTTTTACTGTGGAGGTTTGGACCGTTAACCTCCATCAAATGAGCTTTTTATTCGTCAACTGCTTCTTGTTTCGTTGATTTCCTTTTCTGTACTCACGGTAATGTTCATTTTGCCAACATAATTACACCTCAAGATATAGGAAGCGTTTATTCCGAGGCAGGGCTTGCGTGCGGTAGGGAGGTCGAGCAAGCTGCAGACATTAATGTGAAACCTCCCGAGCTTCTCGATACCTGTTTCACCCGGAAAGAGTGTGATACAGATTGACACTGCAACTCCTCAACTAAATGTGTTCTAAGGAACAAAGCGCTGATCACCTGTTCCTGAGTGCTCGCAAACTGCAAGTAGATTTATAGATTTATAGATTGAGTTCAGATGAGGAGTATGTTTTTTCCTGCTTGTTAACTGTAAATTACGACCAAAAGTCCAGCTAAAAAAGGAATGTAATATGTGAACTAAGACAAATGCAGAAATGGCCATGTATTTAAAAAGTGTATCATGTAATATTATGCTTTTGGTAGAAACAAAGATACATACAATACTTTACGTAATGACACATGCCTTGATAGGTTTAGGAGAAATGTGGATTGGTTCCAGCATTTCAGGAGAGGGCGCAGAATTATATGGAAGATGATGCAAGAAGAGGCGTAACAGCTGGAGAGGTCGCGAATCCTGTCAGGAGCTGGACCCTCTACAGGATCCACTCTCCAGGGCTTGGTTAGACTAGCCTGGGCTTGTCTTGCACAGTGGACGCATAACTCCTAACTTTGTGGATTACAGATGCAGCTTCTTCAACGGGGTAGATATTTCTATCTACATTTCTATCTATATTTCGTCATTCTGGAAGATTAGAGTTAAGATCTGGACTCTTGCGGGGTGTGAGTTTATGACCCTGCACGGTGAGAAAGCATATTTGTGCATGTTTACGTGAGAAAGCTGCCACTGAGCAGTGCAGTGATACAGATATATTTTGTAATTAATATGGAAAGACTACGTATTGCCCTGTGAATTATTCTCAGGCGACACCTTCACCATAAAGTATTTAAAGTGACTTTACGGTGATAATGATCGTCAGGTTGTGAGCAGCTGCCCACAGTTTTCGTTTAACACGGACTGCAGTGCATTGAGATATAATCTGATTCATGGCTGACTGAAAAACGACTTTCATTCCCCTGTCTGTAACATATGGGGCCTCAAATGCGCCAAAACTTTCTTAGCGATTAAGCGGCTTCGATTTTTGTCCGCTCGGTTCCTTCGCTGCATCCAGACGGCGCGCGCATTACTCTCCTAATGAGGATCTAGTTTTCCACAATGAGATAGGGAACCTGGAGCCGCTTAAATTGCCAGAGCTGGAGCCATATGTTTGTTTGGTACTTGATGTCCTCTGTGAAGTATTGCAACCGAATGACTTGACTGGCTTAAGGACTTTAACATCAGCTGTTGCATCTCACCGGGTACATTATCTTCAGCAGTTACTGTAGTACAATCATTTCTTCTTCGGCGTCTGTGCCTCGCAAGATCCCTGTAGAGTAAACGGATACGCTCGGTTTCCTGAGAAAGAAAAGGAAAAGGGACAGGAGAGGCTGGCATTGGAAGCGTTGAGCGCTGCACGTGACGTCATCTGCAAATCTCCCCCCGTATCCTGGAAGAAATCGTTCCATGGTGACCGGTTGCTATAGGAATGAACCTTTCCTAGTTGAAAGTTGGAAGATGGAGATTCGTTTTTCCGCACGGGCGAGCGAAGGAGGCCACTGCAAGCGGCGACGCTGCATGTTGGTGAAGAAGAACTCGCCCCGCAACGTTTCTTCTACGGAAAGGCAGCTATTCTGCGAGAGAACCAGGGGCGTCGTCACGGAAGAAGGCATTGGGGTATTATATTCATACGATTTTAAATCAATTTATTAATTCTAGTTTTTTTTGCTATCGTGTGCTTGTGTTGAGATTTGCACATTAGTATGCAATACATCTCGCAGTCGTTCACGAGCAGCGAGGTCAGGTTGTGTTGTCAAAGACAGGAGCTGTCCAGTGCTGAAACCTGTAGAGAATTGCGGTCTTCGGTTACAGCTACGCACAAATTAGTGGCATTATTTTAACAGTTATGTAACTCTATTAGTATATAAATTATAATGAAATTGCTGCTGCAATGCACTATCTTGAGTGTACTTGTAACTACCTCGTCATTGTCAATTCTCATGAGTATTTTCCAGGGAAATTGTAGGAAATTCTTTTTTTAGACCGTACCAGCGAGAAAACAGCAGTCAATCACACCGCCGAGACTAATGGCTCGGAGTAATGGCAGATTCAATAGGTCTGCGATGCTCGTCAGACTATGGGGCTGTCTCAACAGTTTGGTAAATCTCAGAATTAACGCGCACAGTTTGTGCACTGGGAGTCAATTCTTTGAGGTCAAAGTCGCAGCGTCTGATTCGATTCCACTGCTGCTAACCTGCGGCGTTCAGTAGGGCAGTTGGGCAGGTGAAAGGTGGCGGGGGGCAAAGAATTAAATACCAACCATCGGCACAACATTTTCAGAAAAATATATTATTTAGCATGTTCCTTACACAAGTCTTTGTGGCTCGTGAATTGACAATAAATAACAATACCAATCACAACAGTAATAATTCATAAATCTACACAGAATCCTCAATGACATTTGTCTTGGTCATTTGTTATTTGGATTACTTCTGTGGTATGTTCAGAACACCTAGTTCTGCTCGGCGTAACGCCTGTCAGCTTGCTACAATTTCGAGCAGTGTGCGCAGTCTCGGGGGTTGCTAGCGATTGCCTGTCGTTTTCTTGTCCGTTGCCGGTTCTTTTAAATGCAAAAACATCGAGACAGAAAAAAGGAAGATAGTGATGAATCTTAACACTGATCTCCTTTACCACTTAATGGGTTTTATCTAAGAAAGGAGCACTCTATTTATTGGTTGCGTTCATTTCATATTACTGTTAAAAAATTTTTCATAGCATGTTGTTGGTTTTTTAACAGTACTGAAATGAGGCAACCTGGGATTAAGTATAATGAGGAGTGATATCACCTCCTGGAGGGATAGTCGCAAATCACAAATTCTGCTATGACTCCCTGATAATTGTCTCCTCTAGAGATCCACAGTTTATGGTTTCTGTTTCAAAGTGCAGGGTATTGATTGGATGGAAATCCAGATAACCTGTTGATCCCAGCCTTAAAAGGCTTCAGGTTGGAGGCTGTCTAACTTTCAACTGTCTATAATTACACAGCATCTGTCATCTATAGGCTCTTGCAATGAAGCATGAAAACTTTCAGGAAGACATGAAAAAGTAATACTGCCTTAATTGTCAAGTCCAAATCACTTTGTAGGAGGATTGCCTCTAGAGGGCAGTGTATCGCTGATACGGTGAGAAACCAGGGTAAAAAAAGGAAGGTTGGAGTTTATTGTCTTATCCAGACAGGTTTGACAGTGACTAATCTATGTTTTCTGTGCTGCACCATTGCGGCAATTTTGTCCCCTCCAGCTCCATGGCCTTTAATTAACTTATAGAATGTAATTAATTTCAGTGAGTTTATATTTAGGTGTGTGTACCCTTCTATGCACAGTGATAAACACTTTTTGCTTTTCAGGTAAATGTTGAAGAAGCTGCTGACATGCTGCCTAAATCGAGAAAAGCGCTCACAATTCAAGAGATTGCGGCATTGGCCAGATCGTCTTTAAACGGTACGGAGAGAATGCCCCCACCCAAGCCCAAACGAAGCACCTTCAGCTCAGTTCTCTGGCAGCATTTAACAGCCTGCAAATTCAAAACTTAACAACCAGGGACACACAGGAGGATATTTTTTACTGCGCTTGGTGTTCTGATAGGAACACAGGCACTCATCTTTCAAGTGTCAGGCTTTCTTTCTCTAAGAGGTTTTCTCCGCGCTAAGAAACAAACCGACAGACCTCTACTGGTCCGATTCTGGTGTTTGTAAAACAAAGACCACAAGCACAGCAAGGCCTCAGTCTTTGCGTTATGCATTCTATAACTGCGGACAGACACCCAGCCCTCCCTCACACCGTCATGGTGTCTCCGCTGCAGGTATCTCCCAGGTGGTGAAGGACCATGTGACGAAGCCCACGGCCATGGCGCAGGGGCGGGTGGCGCACCTGATCGAGTGGAAGGGCTGGTGCAAGCCCAGCGACTCGCCCGCCGCTCTCGAGTCCCACTTCAGCTCCTACTCCCACCTGACCGAGGGCGAGCAAGAAGCCCGCTTTGCAGCAGGCGAGTCTCTCCGTCCCCGCCTCCGTGTACCCAGCCACACCCATTCACTGACCCCGCCCTAACCACACCCACCTCTAAAACCCCTCCCCTGCACTCATCACACAGCTGCTAGCCCCTCCCCCTGCAATTTCACTCAGCTGATATCCCCTCCCCCTGCATCTGTCACACAAAGTTTAGCCCCTCCCTCTGCAATTTCACTCAGCTATCAGCTCCTCCCCCTGCATCTGTCACACAGATTTTAGCCCCTCCCTCTGCAATTTCACTCAGCTATCAGCTCCTCCCCCTGTACCTGTCACACAGATTTTAGTCCATCCTTCTAACGTCACTCAGCTATCAGCCCCTCCCTCTGCATCTGTCACAGATTTTAGCCCCTCCTCCTAATTTTTCCCTCAGCTGTTAGCCCCTCCCCCTGCATCTGTCACACAGACCCCCCAAAATTTCACTCACCTGTTAGCCCCTCCCCCTGCATCTGTCACGCAGACTTTAGCCCCTCATCCTGCACCTGTCACACAGTGATTAAACTCCCTCTGTCATGCCTGCATACATCACTTACTCACGTCTCTAGTCCCACCTGTCAGCCAGCTGGCCCAATGTCAGAAGTGTCAGCAGATTGCATGCCATTAACTCATTTGAGACAGGGGGCAGCTCCCTTAACCTCGGCCGTCTTCCATCATTACCTCCGCATGGCACCTGAAGTGGCTCCCTCTCTTATGGGCAATGTGATGGACGTGTTTCTACTGGAGCAGCTGTAGAATGACTAAGTAAGCGCATTAACTCCAGTGTGGTCTGAATCAACTAGGTTTTAAATCGCAAGTCTCACCTGTGTTGGGATGACTCCTTGGTGTAGCTGTGTGGGAAAGCACATATTACCCAGTGTAGAGCAACTGAGAGGCTAAGGTGATGGATGGAGCTGTTTGATCACTACATGCGTCGATACGCGAATGTGAGAGTGAATGAATGCAGGTCTTCAGTTAAGGGAGGGAGGGAGAGAAAGAGGACAAGAGCACACACACGTGCACCCACACACGCAGTCACTCAGTGCTTGATGCGGACGAAGGTTAACCGAGAGGCATTTGCAGCGTCATGTCCTTGTCCCGTGATGAATTGCGAAGTCACCTGTACCCACAAGGAGCTGGACTCCGTCATTTGGAGTCACGGCAGTGCAGGGCAGCGGACAAACGGGTCAGGAACTTCATCAGTCATTTGGCAAATTGCTGGGGGGGCGGAGTGAAACAATCCATTCCCCGCTGGAACAGGGATCGCAGTGAATGTTTGTGGGCAGCTCTCAGACAGGCATTACCTTACCCTTTCATACCTGAACCCATTGCCCATACGCTGCGTGTGTGAGTGTCTGCGGTGAGTCTGAGTGGCGTACGTTTCTCGTTCCCCCTCAGGTGTGGCGGAACAGTTTGCCATTGCTGAGGCTAAGCTCCGCGCCTGGTCATCTGTGGACGGAGAGGACTCAAACGACGACTCCTACGATGAGGACATCCTGCCCCCTAACGACGCCCTGACAACCCAGAGCGGAGGTATGGACTGGCGTACACCCGTACAAACCTGCACACTCATTACATGTTACACAGCCATGCAAATCTTCACTATTACACTCCAGCATGGATGCTACCCGCATATACCAACTCATAATGTGCATGTATATGCCTTAACAAATTAGTTAGTTTATGATTATGTGACAGCACTGAAACCAGCTAACCACCTGATGGAATCAATGACACACACCAATAACACAGTCCACCTACATACACAGAAAACACACTACCAGCAAAGATCAGGCTGAAACACACTTCAATTATGTGTGGAATACAGCAAAATGGTGTTTGGGTGTTAGGGGAAAATTGATGTGACATAGAATCCTATAGGGCTTTTTTGCAGGATATTATTGTACAGGCTTATGCTCACAGTTCTTGTCCCACTGCCCCACTTTGCATTGTTTTGCTCCCCCCATACAAGTCTCTGTTCACATTTTCCTTTCCCCAGAAGGTTTAATATAGGTCCACATGCTTTTGTGTCTACGGCAGAGTTAGGCTCTTTTACAAGCTTGGTTCACGCAGTTTGTCAGACTGAATAAGTGCTGTGTTTGATGAATCTTTACACAACCCCCCCATCCTGCCATTTATACTGCACCCTCCCACCCCCTTTACCCCCCTTCTCTTCTCAAATCTCTTCCCTTCTCCTCTTCCTCTCCGTCCTCCCTCTCTCCCTCTTCTCGATGTCTCTCCACCTCTTCCTCTTTGTCCCTCTCTCCCCCTTCCCTTTCCCAACTCGGCCTTTCTCTCCCTCTCTTTCTCTCCCTCTCTCTCTCTTCCATTTCCTACCTTGGACCCCCCTTTCCCCCTCCCCTCGGTCTCTCTCTCTCTCCCTCTCTTTCTCACTCTCTCTCCCTCTCTCCCAGTTGTTCTCATTCCCCTCTGCTCCACCCACAGACCCCGTGCCCCACCCTCACTGCCCACAGGACCTGTGGTACAGACAGGCGAGCCAGCCGCAGGCGCCGCACCCAGCTGAGAGCGGCTCCGCCCCTTCCGGGGCCCCCGCCGACTCGCCCGACACCCCCTGCTCCAGCCTCTGCAGCCTGGAGGACCACCCGCTGGCGGGTGACTGGCCCGGCTCGCCCGCCCTGCCCACGGACCCGGCCGCCGGCACCGAGTGGTGCCCGCGGGGGGGCGAGGAGCTGCTGGCGCTGCTTCAGAGGGCGGGAGGGGACTGTGCCTCCTGGCGCGGGGGCACGAGCGAGGACTCCACCTGCACCCCGCCCCGCTGCCAGTCCTGGCTCAGAGAGGAGGACAGCTGCGAGAGCTCCTGCTGGGACGCCTCAGCGCGGCGCGGAGGCCGCAGGAGGGTCTCCGACGAGCCCTCCTCCGGGGTATGCTCCCTGGAGGAGGAGGAGGAGGAAGAGGAGGAGGAGGAGGAGAGGGAGCGGAAGCAGCCGCGGCAGTGACTCTGACATCCCCCCTTTCGGTTTTTTCAGTCACGTTGGTCGTGTGAGTGCTCTCCGTTCCTCCTCTGATGGACACGCCTCCCTTCTCCCTCCCACGTTTCTGCCCCGCCACTCCCAGCTGTGAAACACATGGACCAGTGAGCCTCATCTCAGCCAGAGTGGTATGGGAGCGGAGGAGCACACAAAAAGTGATCTTTTTTTGGGGGGGTGGAAGGGGGTACAGAATAATATGTAAAACCTTTTGCATGTGTGGTAAGTGCTGAAGTGATGATTTGTAATTCCAGCTACTGTGTACCCCAATACCCCGCCACCCCCCCAAATTCCATCCTGCCCCTCCAATAACCACTCGCCCTACCCTGACCTCATCACCCAGGCTCGAATAATCGGCGTCCAGCAAATGAAAGTCAGTGCTTGGCATTGTTCTCCTCTCCTGAAGGACTACAGCATTCCTCTGGCATGGCTTCCCACGGCATGCCGGTTAATTAACCAGTCACAAACAATAGCAAGGAGCTGCTTGAATAATCTCAAGCTGGTGAGGTTACGTCTTTTTAAAATGTTTCTCATACTAATGAAAAAAAATTTGCTTTTATTGTACTAGTTTTCTATCATTCAGTTCGTTGTTATTATAGTTATTAGTATGATTTTGGTCATAATGATGTATTACTGCTGACAGTTGTAGAGTTAAAATACACGTATTGTCTTAAAAAAACAGAATGTCCCAAGAATTGACCCTAAGATGCTATAGAAGTAATAAGTTTGGTTTAGAAAAAAAATGGAAAAAAGGGAAACAACTGAACCAGTAGTTTTCAGTGGCGCAGTAAAAACTGTGGATGATATCTCAGATTTTCTCTATTTTTCTATGCTTCGTCTGGCTTTGATCTCCTTGACTGTGCTGTGTCTGTAGTCTGCACGATGCTAATGTGGCCGTCAGTATCTCCTCTCTTTTTTATCACTGTGTGATATCCTCTACAGGACGAAAAAATACATTTTTTTTAAGAAGGTCCCGTGTTTTTGTATTTTGTTTATGATGTTCCCTGTAATTTCGCTCCCTGACAGAATTATTCTTTCCCATTATAAAGGGCTGCTGTGTTCTTGTATTTACATTTAGTCTCTGAGAAGGACTCTAGTCCAGAGCACCTTACAAAGAAAGGAAAGTGTAATTGCATAAAATAAGGCCACATGGATAACACTACACCCAGAAAACAAACGTGTGAATGTGACACACAGTGCTGCAGTGTGTGTCACATTCACACTGAGAGTATGAGTGTGTAAATCAGCGCTATTAGATGCAGTCTGAAAAGGTGTGGGTCTTTCGTCTGTGCTGGAAGATGAACGGTCACTCTGCTGTCCTGATGACTTTTGGAGGTCCTTTCAGTGTTCTCTATGAGAAGAGACATGCAGTAAACCAGTGATAGCTGGTCATTCTGGGTGAGATGCCAGCCACACCGGCTGCGATGTGTGATGAGACATGTGCCTGATGGGGAAATGAGAGAAATACTTATGTCATGAGCACAACAGTAATATGAAAAACCTTAATACGAAACAAAGGAATCTTGTATACAGGGAGAACATGAGGGGGCCAAGTACATAGCCCTGGGGGACTCCAGAACAGAGGCTTTAAGAGGCTGATACAGAGCATCTCCAGCTCACCTGAGAGCAAGGTGCAGAGAGGTATAATGTAACCTGAGTGCCTGAGATGCCCATCACTGCCAGAACTGACAGCAGGGTGTGATGGCCAACTATTTCAGAGGTGACAGATGGGTCCAGAGGATCAGGATAGAAAATAAGCTGCTTCTGCAGAGTGAAGTACCCCTGCTAAAGAAGGTAGCTTGGTGAGTGACCAGCCATGAAGCCAGATTGGTTAGCAAGCCTGTTTCAGGTGATCTCTATCTTTCTTTCCCTCCATGTCCATTATTATCTCAAGCCTTGAACCTGTATGATTTTAGTCCCAGTAAGAACCTTAACAGATTTACTGCGATTGATATGAAAACTGAGTGCATACATTCTGAAATCACACAACAACTTAATGCTGTAAACACACAGAGACTTACCTCAACAAATAAGGGAAGTGCAATAGTTGGACAGAAAAAATCCAGAGAACGTGAAAGAGAGGGAAGGTGATGTGGTATATCCAGGAGTTATGTCAGGAACTTTAAAACCTCTGAACAAGCTAGCGCAAGCTTGATAATTTTCACAGTAATCATAGTAGCTGCAGGCCGAGAGGGAGACACACTATGACTCCCCAATTTCAAAACCCATGAGTAATGTCAGCACAGGCTCCAACAAACAGTAGCCAACTAGTGTAGTGTGCTGTACGCTCAGTTCATGCTGTGTGTTCTAGTATGGGCTCATTCCATGCTGACTCTGCAGGCTTGGGCAAGAATCCCCCACTGTGGAAGTGGAGCCTGTTGTTAAGGTGACATACTGCTTTACCAAAAAACACACAGAACCTTTTCAGCCTTGTTTAAAGTGAACAGAGCGTACCAATTTGTGTGTCAAGCAGGGGGGAAGTGCTTAACAATGGGCTGTTCCATTTCCCTCAAACCTAGAAGGGGAGGCAATAAAAAACAATGTTTTGGAAAATTACCAGACCCCCCACCTCTCTCTTGTAGGGTTAAGGTCAGTGATCATGTCCTTGGGAGTTAATAGAGGGTCTTTAGTACCATTGATCCAT
The DNA here is from genome assembly GCA_019176425.1 of Megalops atlanticus. Taxonomy (NCBI): domain Eukaryota; kingdom Metazoa; phylum Chordata; class Actinopteri; order Elopiformes; family Megalopidae; genus Megalops; species Megalops atlanticus. The sequence goes on from CM032896.1 coordinate 16,116,416, forward strand.
TCCACAGCACCATGGTAACCACAGTTCCGTCATTCTAGATCCCACCCCCACAATGAAATTTGTGTGGCATGCTAGTGACCCTAATCAAGTGACTAATTTTGGGCTGGTACTCTTGAAGAAAGCCATACACCTAAGAACACTCCTCAGTACACCCACCTGGAGAAATATATAACACGCATGAATATAATATAATAAATGTTGTGGAGGTATGTCTTGAAATTGTGCATGCTATGTAACCAGCAGGCTATGAAACACATCTTGGACAAGGACATCTGGCAAAAACATATGACAGACAGTACAAGGACCCATTGGTTAGCTTTATTCATCCCTGATGTACAAAACACAGTTTTTTGTTGTCTGCTTATATGCACAGTATTTACAGATGTGGGTATCAGTTAGGCATTAGCTATCCTTCAGTACATGACAAGTTACGGGAATAACACAGACTTCTAAAGTAGTGCAGTCAGGAACATTTTTCTTATATAGTTTGTACGCCTTATACATTCTATGTATTTACAACAATTGTCTTGCATGGACCCAAACCTTTAATTACATTAATGTCATAGTGATCTGACTTAGCTGGAGCACGGCATCACTCCAAGAGTGAAGCTGACTCCCCCCTGCAGCATGCTTCCTCGTGATTCCAGTTTTTATTATTCCAGAGTGGCAAATACCCATGAACGATCAATACAGTATACTGTAACTGCTCAAACAAGTTTCAACACAGTTCAATTAACAAGTTATCGTCAACAGACAACGACAAACAATGCTAGCTAAGTGATGGCATCCTGACAGTTTGAATGCAAGAATAATTATTAAAATCCAATATTGGGGAGAAATGAGAATAATAATGATACAGGACCAAAAGAAAACAGAAGCATGTCAGTAATAGAGTTCTCAGACAAAAAGTCAAAATTAAATTCACACCACCAACCTCCACCCCCCCAAACATATCAGGAGACTGTCGTCATGGAGTTGATAGCAAATCATACACCATATGAGAACATATGTTTATCCTTGTATATTTAAAATTAAAACTTAATCAACAGACAATTTACAATCAATTGAATAAGGAAAGAGGAAAGCACATCATTCCAGGTGTAGTTCTTTAGATTTACAATGAAATACACATTTATATAGATATATTTGTGTATATATCTGTGTGTCTCTATATGTATGTAGAGAGAGAGAGAGAGAGACAGGATCCCACACTCACTGCCCCGCAGAGGTGGTTGCTATGCTGGTAGGTGGGCGGGGCTGGCTGAGGTGGGCTTGGGTAGTCGGTAGAGCTCAGAACCCTCTGACAGTGATACGCTAGGAAAGTGCTTTCATGATACTTTCTTCTTACAAACAAACGGGAATCAGCGCCATTCAATATCACTAGCATACTAGTTGTGCATTATATTTGGTTGGTATATACATTTACAGTATGTGGGTTTTTACAGATAGTGAATGTAAATGGAGTAGAACTGAATAGCTTAGGTGGTGAGTACCATTGTGATGATTTAGTGCCACAAGTATGTTCTGAAGAGAACTTCCTTGGTACTATCACAGAATCAACATTATAGCCCAGAGCAAAATTCAAAATAGATTTAATTAAATTTCTTTCCTGCCATCACCTTCCTCGCACAAGTCAATCTCACCTGCTCTTCCTATGGGAAAACAACTACTTCAGAACTTTATTTCCCTAACAGGAAAAACATCTGACAAATTCTTGGGTTAACATCTTGGCTGTCAAGCACAGCTGTTAATACCTTTTGGCACTTATTGGTGACTATTCTGAATGATTTCTTGCAGCTCAACATGCTGAATCTTTGCAAGTAATTATCCAAAAGACAAAACAGGACTAAACACCTCAGAATGACCAAACAAAGAGTAGAAGGACTTGCCGTGGACCAAAATTCTATTTACCATCAATTACCCAAGACAGTACTGATAAAGTACCTGATAAAATAATGGCAAAGCAACAAGAAATGTACAGTGATTTCGCCAAGGGATAAAGCCATTTATTTTGTGTGTATATCTACCTGGTTGTGTAGGCTTGCTCTCCAGCTGTACTTATGACTCATGCCTCAGCTCTGTTTTGTTTGTTGAAGAGTATGAAGCATTTACATATTGTTTCTGCAGAGGAGCTTGTTAGCTGGCTGGCTTTCTTATGGTCTCACTAACTGGCAAGCGAGATAAACAACTCACTGGGGTGATGTGACATGAAGCAAAACCATAACTGACTGTTCAAATCTTGAAGTCTCCTCACCTCTTTGGAAAATTGGATAATTAACGTTTCCCTATTGCTTCTGCAGTTTCGATCTTGCATAAAGCACTGGATTGCATTCATCGCTACAGTAGCATCTGAACCAGTTTCCTCATTGCTCCTCCTGTGGCTAAGCCAGACTATGATACATACAATCAAATCATGTTCGGTAACTCCATGCAACTAAATGGCACTATCTTACTTCCAGTTTGCCACCAATAACTGGATATATTGCAGTTTGTCTTAATTTTTTAACTGTGATATCACATTCTTCTAGCATATTGCTGTTTTCAGTACCAGTTATTGCACAATGATTTCTCTCGCCTCTCTGCCTCTTCTCTCCGCCTAAGCTGTATTTACAGAAAAATGTAATCTTGTCGGTATGAACGGCATTTGCAGCGGGTGAGCTTATGGGTAAGGTGCAGTTCAGACACACATTCACACATGCACAAACATACACGCCTGTACACACGCACACATGTGCTCACACGAGAAGCCCTGAGGTTTCGACATGATTCCCTTTTCGGTTGCCCTCACTTTCACTTTTCCCTGAAGTGGGTGGGGCTATGTTCGTATGACTGCTCTGATTTGTCCTTGTTATGGTGGGAGGGGCTGTATTTACATGGGAACTGTGATTTAAACTCATTATGGGAGGGGCTGTATTCATATGGGTACTGTGACTTAAACTCTCTGTGGGAGGGGCTCTGTTCATATGACAACTGTGATTTGAACTCATTGTGGGAGGGGCTGTGTTCATATGGCAACTCTGATTTAAACTCATTGTGGGAGGGGCTCTGTTCATATGACAACTGTGATTTGAATTCATTGTGGGAGGGGCTATGTTCATATGGCAGCTGTGATTCGTCCTCATTGTAGGAGGGGTTGTGTTCATATGACAACTGTGACTCATCGTCATTGTAGGCGGGGTTGTGTTCACATGGCAACTGTGATGTGGTCTCATTGTGGGAGGGGCTATGATCGTACGGCAGCTGTGATTCGTTCTCGTCATGGGAGGGGCTTTGCTCGCACGGCAGCTGTGAAAGGTCCTTATTGTGGGGTGATATTTGTTCATGCGAAATCTGTGATTGGTCCTCGGCGTCGGAGGGGTGGGGCTCCCGCGGCAGTGTCAGCCTCCGGTGGCGGTCCCACAGCTTGTGCAGCTCCGTGGCCTCCGCCTCTCTGCTGCTGGTGCCGCTGTCACGGAAACTGGCCAGCGGGGGCCTCACTTTCACCCCCTTCACCGTCACCGAGCCCTCGATGGCCTTCCGCAGCTGTACGCAGGGAAATAGAAAAAACCAGGGTAATGAAAAAAGAGAATGATGTCATTGCCTCGGGGTGAATGAGGGCTGGAACAACCTCACCTCTTTCAGGGAAACGACTCCAACGAGTCTCCCGATGCTGGTGACGTATGCGTGGTCCAGACCCAGCAGGGAGAAGATGGTGTGGGTCTGTGTGGGTGGAGCACAAGAGAGATGGCGCTTTTAGAACGGGCAACTGTGTAGACAGCTATGGATCTTTTAAAAGTGAGAATTTTGAGACTTGCTTATCACGGAGATCTCACAGGATTTCTCTATTTCACCCCCCCTCTCCCCTAACCAATCTCCTCCCTTTCTCTCTCTCTTCCCCTCCCTTCCCCTCTCACTGCTCTCTCCTGACAACTTAGCCAGAGGGAGCAGCGAGTTTGTTTATATTGATAATTTATGCTCATGTCTTCTCTTGTCAGACAGGTACATGGATGTATCGGACAGGTAGACAGAGGAAATGGAGAGGTGGCAGCACCTTGTGCAGTGATGTACGCTCCACCAGCTGGAAGGGGGCAGGGTCGATCTTGCAGTTGTTAAAGTTGACGGGCTCTGACAGCTGCTGTTCTTCCCACTCGGCGATCTACAGGAAGAAGACCCAGAGCCAAATTGCTCATTCCAACGAACCAATGACCGCTCAGCAACACTCTACTGAAGCGATAACTGGCCAGCATTGAGCCAATGACTGCTCATTGATTACTCAGCTGAGGCAGTGACTACACCTTGAGAAGATGATAAGGAAAACTGACCAGAGGTGACAGATGGACAGCACAGGGGCTATAGCACACACAATGAAGGACAAGGACAAGGACCATGTTAGGGAAGGGGACAGTACACACTGGCCCCTGGGGGGGGGGGGTAAAAAAATCACCTCTGCCTTGGTCATGTCATCCTCCACATCTGAGACATCCTGCAAAAAAAGGAGGGAGGAGGGTCACACTCAGACATGCATGAAACACACAAGCACACAAAATACGAACACAAACACCATGAAATAAACTTCATGAATAAAACAGGTAGGCCCTGGATCATCTTCTAAAAAAAAGCACAAAAGCCAGATAGAGAAAGGGAGGGAATGTAGTTGGATATTTCCCAGTGAGAGCGAACAGATCTCATTTACAGGTCATAAATATTTCACATCAGAGAAATCAGCCACACAGTTTTTGTGCCAGATAGAGGGAGAGGGAGCGCAGAGGCTGATGTTGGCAAATTGAAAGGATTGTTCTGTTTTCACATTTTGCTATGAGTGTGTTCAGAAAGTCTTCAAAGAATTTGGTGAATATCTTTGCATATAGAATGCATTTCAGGTCAAACCCAAAACTAATAGCCTCCAGAATCATTTTGGAATGAATTAGAATCAGAGCCATTGAGCGTTGTGTTAGTTCAACCAGCACAGACCTTGGCGAATTATGTGGCATTGCTAAATATATCTAAACAAACAATTTATCAGTTTATTGCGATATATTTTCTGCATAACATACAAATACACACACACACACGCACGCATGCACACACACACAGACACAGATACACACACACACACACACTCACACACACACTTTCAAATGCACAAACTCATTTAGTCACACACTCACACCCAGGATATTGTCCAGACACTGCCTGACAGAGATGATCTCTGATTGGACAGCTTCTGGAGACTCTTACCGCAGTGGATATCCTCACTCTCTTCGGCCTCCTGCTCTCAGGAGCCACAGACCCACCATTGTTCTTCCAAAAAACAGAGAAGAAGAAGGGGAAAGAAATATCAGGACACCAGTGCAGTATTGAGGCAACACATCTTCTGACATCGACAAAACTGTCACACACAGCACAGTGCACACCCTGCACGACCTGGCTGCACGATGCAGGAACTATAGGGGCTGCTATGAGTGTGAGCTCCTGTGAGGTTGCAGACGCATTGCATTGTGGGAGATGGCACCTGTGCATGTGGGAGCTTGAGCATCTGTCTCACCTCCACAGGCCCCTTCTGCAGGTTAGCGCGGGCACTCCTCAAAGCACCTGTGAGGACAGACAGGGCGTGAGTGTGTCTGCGAGTGTGTGTAAGCATATCTCTGCGAGCGTGTGTGGGGTAGAGTACACACCAGATGATGTCTCCATGTCTGTGATGGTGGGTTCTCTCTTCAGAACAGATTTCAGAGGCTTCTGGGAGCTGAGAGAAGACCTCTCTGTAGAGATCTATGGAGAAAGACTGTTATTACACACTCAATCTCATACACTCACTCATATATACACACACTCAGACACACTCATGTACCTAGATCTACACACACACGTACACCCACATGCATGCACACATACTCACACACCCCAACCAGTCTTTTGCTCACCAGATAGTGGACCTCCTGGTCATCCTCCAGGAGGGTCTCTTGGCTGTGGATCTGCTCCTGCATGGAAAGGTGGCTTACACACACCTATACACCTACATAGACACACATACACCCACGCCCACAACCACGTACATACACTCACACACCCCGACCTGTTCCTTTGCTCACCAGGTAGCGGACCTCCTGGTCGTCCTCCAGCAGGGTCTCCTGGCTGTGGGTCTGCTCCTGCATGGACAGGTGTCCACGGGCGTCCTTGGCGCGCTCCCTCAGGTGCTCCATCCTCCGCTGGCAGCCCAGCTGCTGGGAGAGCAGCGACTGCAGCTGAGAGCGCTCGATGGAGCCCAGGAGGATCATCGATTCTGCAGGGCGGGGAAGAACACTGTGTCTGTCACAGGGGAAGACATGTATTACGGGACTGTGTATCACAGCAAGAGTGATGCATTATGGGGCCGAGTCTGTCACAGGGAGAGAGGTGCATTTTGGGGAGTTAATTGGGCTGCTTATGGGTAGGGCTTACGTTTTTCAGTTTCGTCCAAAAATAAGCGGATTTCATACACAGCGGCCTTATTCAATCATTTATTTTGACCAGCAGCACGCAAGCAACATGTACCTTTCAAACACAGCCTGTTTCAGTTCTAAGAAAACCACACTCATTTTCAAAGCTTCTGGATTACTTTTTGGTACCGGCCTACCATAGGGCATACAGCAGGTGAGTTTGAAAGGAAATAGAACAGCAGGAATGAGGTACAAAGCAATAACCGTACTGTAATTATGTCAAATGTCACATGACATCAAGCTCCTGTTCATTGCAGATACCACATTCCAAAACTGATAGTACATTACGTTTATTAAATGTAATTATGTCATGATTTATTATGTCATGATCATTATTACCAGTTTGTTGGAGTGTTTGCTGGAGTGTTTACACATTTGATTTTGTTCTTTATATAAAACTGACAATGGGCACATTGGAATCATTGTTTATTTTTCTTCGAACAATGATAACTGATTTTAGCAATTAATTAATAAGCACCAAAGTACCTGAAAATTCCCCTTGCTAAGGGACAAATTAAACTGCAAAATAAAAGCCATAATTTTCGATACACCCAGCTAGAGCTGACACCTGCCACTCACCATGGGGGACCAAGGACCAGGGACATGATTTGCCACATAGCAGGGGAAGATATGAGCAATCTGTGACACAAACAACTAGGACAATGTGAACAGTGTGTGAGTGGGAGGTGGTTGAATGTGTGAGTTTGAGAGTGAATCTGAGTGTGTACATTGTGCGCATGTATATTTGACTGTGTGTATATGATTCAGTGTGAATATGTGCCTTTACCCCATGCTTATTGTGCAATAGCTGTATATAACACAGTGCAATAGTTGTATAATAGTTGTACAGATCCACAGCCTGTACTCATATATACTTTCACCCATGTCCATGGTGCAATAGCTGTACATATAAATCTCATTAATTATTCCATGTATGTGTCCTGCACTGCTGTTGTTGCTTGTTGTATCACTACTGTTGTTTGGTATTTGTTGTCCTCACGTTGACGTTGTATGAAAGCACTACAAGAGATGCTGGAATCAGAGTCAAATTCCTTGTATGTCTAGAGGCATGCTTGGCCAATAAAGTCTGATTCTGATGTGTACACACATTTAAGTCAGTCTCAGTATGTATGTGTTTGCCCATGTCTGTTATTTCCTCTCTCATGCCACAGGTCACCCCCCCTCCTCCCGGACCCACCGGCCGACTCCACCAGCGCCAGGGTCTTGAGGTGCCCTGTCATCAGTGCATCCTGCAGGTCCCTGTAGCAGCAGTTGAGGGTGATGTAACGCACGTCCTGAACCATAATGTCCTCCACGCGGATACTGTACCTCCTGAGAGAGGGGGAAATGAGGCAAGCGGGGGGGGGGGAGAGGGAGTGAGAGAGTGAGGAGGAGGGGAAGGCATGGGGAGAGCTGTGCCCCATACAGACACGCGTTTACCCCCCTCCCCTTCCAGCATGTTCCTGACCAATTTAACACATTTTCTGCTCTTTAGGTACTCACAGTGCGGCACAAACAACAAACAGATGTGTCCTAACATTCTGCACTTACAGATGAATGTTTAAATTAGAGGAGCAGGATGTGAGAGCTGCAGACTAGTCTGGAGGGCTGCAGGCTCCGCCAGCGAACACTGGAGGAGCAAATAATTTGTTTACTTAATTGACCCTAAATCATCTGCTGATTGACCTTGAGGCTGAGGTAATTACGCATCAACACAAGCACACAGACGTACACACACTTAAGGAGAGAGAGGTAGATGGAAAGAGAGAAGAGAGACAGAGAGAGGGAAAGAGGGGGAGGTAGAGAGAGAATAGGGAGAGGAGAGAGAGGGGAATGCATCGAGAGAGAGAAGGATTGAAAGGCATAAAAGGGATGCAGAGAGAGAGACAGAGAGACAGAGACAGACAGAGAGAGAGAGAGAGAGAGAGAGAGAGAGAGAGAGGGAGAGACAGAGAAAGAGAGAGAGAGAGAGAGAGAGAGAGAGAGAGACTCACTCGTGATGGCCCCAGCCCAGCTCGGGGAGGTAGGGCAGCTTCTTGATGCGGATGATGGAGTCGTACAGGGAGGGCTGGAGGCTCTGGGCGACCGCGTTGGCCAGGATCACCGCGATCATCACCGGCAGGATGTGCGAGATCTGGCCCGTCAGCTCGAACACGATCACTGCTGTCGACACCGTGTGGGTGACCGCTCCGGACAGGGCCGCGGCACCTGGGCCAGGTAGAGGTAGAGGGCCTTGCTGTTACCCCTCTGACCAAAGCAGAGGTCCACTCAGAGGGACTAAGCACACAACACAGAACAGAGCTCCTGCCATCCATTTCGTAATTATAACTGAATGGGTTATGTGACATCCAGCCAGTGATCTAGTCTGTCATTACAATGCTCTGCTCCCCAGCTTACCTGATCCACGGTAATGTTTGGCCACAGCGAATGGACAGCCAGGCTCTACACATCAAGGTGTATGAAGAGAGAAACTCTTTAGCGACAGGCAGCGCTCAACTGCAACATTTACTTTACAAAAGAGGCATCTAATCCAATTACGGCTCTTCCGTTTAACCTCCAATTCTTTAACAGCAAATCAATGACATTGTTCAAAATCCCTGTGATCACAACTCCTATGGCAATTCCACTGAAGTGGGGTGTCATTAGTGCCACGTTAGGTGTGCATCTCCACCACTGGAACAGAGTAAAATTATAATGAGCACTACATCTCATTAAAATTTAAAGCTAAGTGGCACTGAGAATAAAGAACAGGACACCTTAATAAATAAAGATCTGTTGGTGTGGCTGTTTAAAAAGGGAGACAGGATGAAAGAGAGACAGGAACACAGAGAGAGAGAGAGAGAGAGAGAGAGAGAGAGAGAGAGAGAGAGAGAGACAGGAACAGAAACAGAACAAGAAAGAGGAACAGAGAGAGAGATTAACAGGGAGAGAAAGAGAGACAGGAACAGAGAGAGAAAGAGAGACATAGGAACAGAGAGAGAGAGACATAGGAACAGAGAAAGAAAGGGAGTGAGTGAGAGAGCAGGAGAGAGAAAGAGAGAGAGAGAAAGAGAGATAGGAACAGACAGAGAGGATAAAGAGATGTTACACAAGGGAGAGAAATAAAAAGTAGAAAATCAGGGAGAGGATGGGGGAGTGGGCCAGATGGCGTATTGAGTGTGTGGGATTGAGCACACAGCACTCCCAATATGTATCGGGTTATTAATAATGCGTGGCACAGTACCTCTGACACAGCGTGGCTGGTTATTAATAACCCTGTCAGCTTTTTAATGAGCAGATGAGAGGCCCCTGAGAGGCTGCGTGGGATGTGGGCGTGTTTGTAGATGCTAACGCTAGCGCTAACGCCGATAACTCCCACCACCACGGGAGCCCACTCCCGGTGACCTCAGACTTGCCCTTTCGCTTGGAACATCCGTCACTCCACATCCCAGCAGACATGAAAGCAGCCCCGGCGCCAAGGAGCGTACGGCCGGGCGATGAAATCAGGTTCTTTGTCTGACCAATTAAGTCAGCACTGAGGCGTCAACTTTCCTCATGACCCATAAAATACTGAAATCACACCGAAAATGAAATGTGGCTGCGTCTAATTTGGGGTAGTAACTCACTTGACTGCTGCCGTTGCTGTGCCCTCCTCAGTACCAAAAATGTGCTGTGTAGCATAGCGGTAGGGAGCAGGACTCATAACTGAAAGGTTGCCAGTTCAATTCCCCGCTGGGGCACTGCTGTTGTACCCTTGGGCCAGGTACTTAACCCAGAATTGCCTTAGTAAATATCCAGCTCTATAAATGGGTAACATGTATAAAAAATTGTAACCTATAAGTTGCTCTGGATAAGAGCATCTGCTAAATGCCAATAATGTAATGTAATATAATGAATTTGGGGGCACTAGAGATGAGGTAGCAATTTGCAGCATTATTCAGAAGCGGATGAATGTGTTCAGCGCTGGAATTCTTAACACATAATGTTATTTTTTGTAGCTTCAAACATTGACCAGAATGTGACTAAGATTATGAGTAGTGGAATAAAACATGTTGTTGTATGTCAAGTTTCTTTTTTATACAAGTGGATTTATCTGCATATGGAAAAATGGTTCACCATAAAGACAAAGGCATATTGTGACATTTATGGCAGTGTAGCATAGTGGTAAGGAGCAGGGCTCATAACCAAAAGGTTGCTGGTCTGATTCCCTGCTAGGACACTGCTGTTGTACCTTGGGCAGGGTACTTAACCCAGAATTTCCTCAGTAAATATCCAGCTGTATAAATGGGTAACATGTATAGTTATAACCTTATGTAAATTGCTCTGGATAAGAGTGTCTGCTAAATGCCAATAATTTAATGTAATGCAATCCTAGGGTAAGTTGCAGTGAAACATGCATTTATGTTTAGGGCTTCAAATGCAACTTGTAAAAATATTTTTACCGCTCTGAAAAATTCCTGTCAGAGCACAGGCAGAGCACACACCGAAAACCCCACTAGAGAGACCTTACCTGGAAATTTCACCAGGAGAGGTAAGGCAGGGTGCCAAAACCTGCTTGACTATCCAGCATTTTGATCATTTAGAAACAGATGTCTAACTAGCTCAGATGTTATCACAAAGGTCTTAAGTTTAAGTGTTTACTGCTTGTAAGTATTTCAGGCTACCTATTTTAACAATGTTCCAATCCCTAAGCAGCAAATGATCATGTTTTAGTGGAGGAATGGAAATATGCACTCTAAAACTGGGTATCATGTTGTTTGCTGTTACTTTGACTTCTTTTATTTTGTTCCCCATATTCTAAATAACCAACAGCTCAGTGTGAGCCATGCAACTCAGTATTTTATGAAAATGTAAAAATTATGTGATTAAATGCTGAAATCATAGTGACTCTTGCCCTCTGGCTACATAGCAAGCCATTTAGATCTCCAGCTAGATGTTCCTATTAAGTGGCAAAGAGATATGTAGCAAAGCTACCCAGCTGACTCATTGATGGCATATATCATGTGGCTAACACGGTACAATTTAAGCTGAATTTGAGCTGCTGCGAGTCATGTTCCCTTACAGTGTGCATTACATTAACATTTTCTATGAAGGAACCAACATAAAAATACATAATTCCAGGTTTGTATGCCATGATAATGTCAGTTATGACATCAAATCTATGTCATATTAGTCAATGAATGTATATATAGTGCTTATAAAGGCATTACGTGGTGGTGATGTATGAGTCTTTTATAGAAGGTTTTACTGACATGGCTGGCAGAATCCCAGAATGACAGGAGAGGTTTATTACGTTACAGACAGACGTCAGACAGGAGGGGAGGCAGGCGCAGACTCACCCACAACAGCATACCCGCCAGGCACAATAGGGTAGATGCTGCCGTCAGTGTGGATGCCATCAGGGAACCAGGTTGCCATGATCTCCCCCACCAGACGCCCAAACGCAGCACCTGCAAACACATACGCTTAAGGTTCATTGCGCGCCCAGACATGCATGCACACACACACACACACACACACACACACACACACATGCACACACACACACACACACACACACACACACACACACACACACATGCACACACACACACACACACACACACACACACACACACACACACACGTGCACGCACGCACACACACACACACACGCACACACAAACTCATGCTCAGTGCTCATTCTATATGCATACATATTCACATTCAGAGCCCATCTCACATACACATTCATACCCATTGTCCACCTCACACACACACACACACACACACACACACACACACACACACACACACACACACACACACACACACACACCTATGAGGAAGACTGGCATGAAGGCTCCACATGGCACTGGCATTGTGGTTGCCAGAGCTGACATCCAGAACTAAGAATAGAGAGGGAGACAGAGAGAAAGAGAGAGAGGAGGGTGAGAAGTAAGCATACCAAGTGCAGTAACAGCTGTTACAAATTCAGAAAACCTGTTACATGAGCAGGATCAGACCTCCTGGGCATGCGAGGACGAGGATGAGGAGCCCTACCTTCATGATGATGAAAAGCATGAGGGTGACGAAGACGTTGACCTGCGGGTGCTTCCAGGCTTGGGCGTGGCCAACGTAGTCAAACTCGTCCGCTACGCCTTGCTTGGTCCAGGTGCGGTTGTCCAGCAGAGCCACCAGCGACTCATACTGGGTTAGCTGAGGCGGCGAGAAAAGGACATAGTATGTGAATACAGTGACTACATTTCCCAGGATGCATTGTTTCAGCTGCAGGCATGTCTCTTCACCGATTGGCCCTCTGTCCCTTGTTTGCATAGCTTTGAGTGACACCTAAGTAATGGATTCAAAGTGGCAACATACTTCAATCACTGTCTCATACAGGTTGTGCAACAAGATTCTCACCATCTTTACAAAGGTCAGCCTGAGCATAAAATGACCATCAGTGCAGAGGAGAGAAAATACACTTCAATAAAACATAAGTGTTTGATATTCCTGGACACAGCTGCAGAGTGTGAACCTGGTTGACAGCCTAATGAACCACATGTTATTTAGTTGTTTAGGTGAGTAACACAGGGAGCTGAGTCACTTGTTTATTAGAGAGAGAGACAGAGAAAGGGATGGAGGCATATAGAGAGGGGTAGAGAGGAAAGAAGAGAGAGAGTGAGTAATAGATACAAACAGGGAAATGGAGCGAGGAGAGTAAAGAGGGCAGAACCCGACACTTTCTAAATACAATTAAATTACAGGACTGCGGTCCGGAGCGCAGCTGAGATAAAATAAGGTACTTCCTGCCAGAGAACAGAGTGCTATTTAGAGAATAAAGCACTACAGGAGAGCCAGCGAGAGGCCCTGCGTCACAGTAAACCGCAGGGTTTTCTGCTCATTAGACGAGTGAGACGAGCGGGAGCAGCGGTGCCTCCTCACTCCTCCGGGCCATCTGATCACCGCAAGAACACAGCCAGACCAGGAGAGTAATGGAAAACCCCAAATACCCTCCAGCACCTTTCTGACAGACAGGGAGGCACACATATCCAGACAGACAGACAGACAGACAGACGGTGGGAGAGGCTCACAAGAGGGTTGGAATCAAGTTTTGTCTCCCTCACCTGTCCAGCCATGAACTGTCCGAACCCAGGGGGAAAGGTCAGAGTGGACACCAGCAGAGTGACTACGGCTGGGAACAGTAGCCGACTGGAAGGGAGGGATAAACAGTGAAATCACTAAACCTTCAGACTGAAAACATTATGTGTATGAGAATGTGTGTGTGTGTCTGTATTTATTTATGTGTGTGCATCTGCATGTGTGTGTGTCCTGTATGTGTATCTATGTCTGTGAACATATGCATGTGTGTGTGTATGTGTGTGTGTACTCATATCTATGCGTGTGTATGTGTCTGCACGTGTCTGTGTGTCTGTTTGAACTCACTTCTTCATAAGGACCTTACTGACGGTTTTCTGCTGCTGGATGAACTGGTCAATCAGTCTGTTTAAGTAGACAAACAGCGCCCCCCCAAATCCACTCACAATCCTACGGGTGAGAGGGGGAGAGAGGGATCCCTTTAGATGCGGACCCTACATAGCCCTAAACACAAATATTGACAGAATACATGCAAACTCAGAATAAAAAACCTTAACATAGTACAGACTCAGTGACCTCAGCCTGACAACCAAAAAGGTAAGGTGTCTGTTTTTGGAGAGAAACTGAATGGATTGTTTCTCTCTTTCTGTCCTAATTTTGGGAAATATGTATTATCCTTTAGTAATAATCTGTCACAGTGCTGCTGTTCATTCTAAGTCCATGGCAATGCTGCATGGTTATGGTTATGCCAATAAAGCACACTCCAATTTGATTTTGAGAGAGAGAGAGACTGTCATGTCCAGGGCATCTGCAGGTTCAGACAGAGAATGTAATGGCGAGGTTCAGATACATGAGACCTCAGGAAGCTGGCCCAGCACCTGGGCAAGCACATTAAGCTGTTGTATGCTGCACCCACCCAAGCACAGCAAAGGCTGGGAGCTCCTGCAGGTCGAAGGGGAAGTCCAAGCGGAAGCGTGTTTTAAACAGGGCGGTGATTGTCTCTGCAAACAAAGAGATACACACACAAGGAATCACAAAACGTAGAACACAACATCTCTTTCACACAGAATACACTACATCTGTACTTATTTCAGCAGTGTAGTGTCGCGGTCAGGAGCACTGGCTTTGGCCCAGGGGTTACTGGTTCAATTCCCTGCTGGGGCACTGCTGTTGTACCCTTGGCCAAGGTACTTTACCTCTTACCACTTTCCAACTGTGTAAATGGATATCATTAAAAACTGTAACCCACATACATTGCTTTGGGTAGGAGTGTCTGCTAAGCAACTACATGTAAATTTCATTTATCACAATATTACTGAAACACACACACACATGTGCACACACACACAGTGACTCACCCTCTTCATGGTTCCACACGGCCAGCACTCTGAAGATGAAGGCACTGAAAGTGGCTGCGAAGAAGCCCTTCCAGTAGTTCCTCACAGCAAAGAAGGTGGAGGTTACCTCTATGCTGAAGAGTACACCTGCAAACACACACACACACACACCTGTAACACACCTGTGCACATACAGGCCCAGTGAGAGGGCCTTTGGTGTCACTGGTACAGAGGAACGGTCACCTCCTGTTCGGTTTGGACTCACCTCCGATGGGAGCGGCAAAGCAGCAGCCCACCCCGACTGCGCAGGCGGCCGACAGCATCTCGATGTTTCGCAGCTCGTTCTGCAATGGCAACGAGAACACGACAAGAGGGCCAACTGAACCCCGCAGAAGGCTGTGTGGAGATATAATGGGAAGGCGTGGAATGTTGGGATGGAATTCTGAGAAGGGATGGAACATTGAGGTGGAATTATGGAAACAAAAAGAATGTTGTGGGAATCCTGAGAAGGGATAAAATACCACAGAATCTACAGGAGAGAATACCATAGATTTGGGATGGCAGGTATGCCATCAGGTGAATTTTGGGTGGCCAGGGCATAAACCATACATATACAGCACCCAGACTCAGACTGTTCTTGATGTTTTCTACAGAACTGACCCCAAAAACCCTGACTGATAACTGATAACAAATTCATTTGAACACACATAATTCAGATACAACTTTATATTGGCACACAATAAATGGACAAACTATTCATGTTTATATTGTGTTCCTTATTATATTCTTCTTCATCTTCTTCTTCTGCTTCTCTGCTGCATAACAACATCACAAATTCTCTACTACACCCTTCACCATTGATTTCTCATATTCTTGAAATAACCATTTCTGTTCATTTTAGCCAATTACAAGTTAAAGACAATATGAATAATTGGACCAGGTATCTTTTTTCCAGGGGATCTGGGATCAGCTTGACCACACAATCCTTACTCTAACAATTTAGTGTTAAATGTTGATTCTGATGTGTGCAATGTTTTGATCTGTATAGACCTTTATCACCTGAATACCAGGTTGTGGGTTGAAAAAAACAGATTTGAGCTCATATCTGTAGACTTAATGAAACAGGCCCAGTCTTCTTGATAATTTCACAAATGAATTTCACAATTTCCTTGTTCGCTGACTAATGCGACCAAAATTTTGCTTTTGCAAATATGAAGAAAACCACTGAAATGGTCATGAATTTTATAAACCGTGAAGATGGAAATTTCAGCAGAGCTGGACAGTCTAGATTTTTGGCACTGGCAAGCTGGCCCAATAGAGTGAAATTTCTTTAGGCCGGAGTGAGACATTCCTAACCCAGTGTTCTTACCCTGTGCAATGCATGATTTGAGCAAGATTTGTGTTCATTATTGAATGTTTTTTCAGTCTTTTTCTTACCAGGGATTGGCTTGTTATTATTCTTCTGTTATTGGCTTGTGATTGTTCCTAATTCTCTCAGGACTGCTGAAGCATACCACTCAGAAAATGAAAAGAAAAATGAAAATATTTCCAATTGAGTTTTAAAGCGCGACTTAATGATTAAGACTAATTGAAAATCACAGACAGAGTGATGCCAATGAGGCATAACTTCTAAATGTGCTGATAATATAGACATATGCATGAAGTCACTCAATTTACATTGTATGAAGACATTTCAGTTGGAGTAGAGAATGTACAGAAATTAATATTTATTTGAAGTAAAATGTTCTGAGGATTCAAGTATGTTCTCCACATAACAGGAATTTGGCTTCCTTCTGAATAATTTATTTATATTAAATTCTTTAAATTAAATTAAGTTCTTGTGTTGTTGGTGTGTATGTAAGTAACTTGGTGTCTTTGCAATGCTGACAATGTTCTTTTGTGGAGATTCTATTTATGGAACAGACATTCGACTTGGTGTTGTTAACATTGAAAATTCTGTCCTTTTCAAAGCTGAGAGTGCTGTATTTTGCTGTCTCATCACTAAGGATGCATGAAGGGGGGGGTGACTACAGAGAACAGCACTTAACAAAAAGACAGGACATCTAGAGCCTGTAGCCATGAACACACAGAGGGAACACTAACCTGACAGCTTCCATCCTGTGCAATGGTCTCTGGAAATGCTTGGTATGTATGGAATGGAATTCTGGAAAGGGGTAGAATGTTGGGGTAGGTCACCAGCGTGAAATGAGACTGACTTCTGAAATGGGGTCCCAGGACAGGTAAGAATGATAGCTTGAATCTTGCATCTCGGTGCCTACCTTGTTTGCTTCAAAAGGCTCCTCCTTTGGTAGCAGGACAGAGAAAAAACACAGAGCAAATTATATTCTCCACAGTGGCTGACATTCTTCTTTGGGAACAGCACAGCTGCAATTACCCATCATCGTAATACTCCACAGAGTACTACACATCACATTTTAAAATATCTAATATGTCCATTGAGCTGTGTTGTGAAATATATTTTTTATCTATATTAATGTATTCTACAGATTTTCATTTATGTACAAGACATAAAAATTCTATACACAAAGCTTAATAATTGATATATTTTCTAATACAGTACCAGTCAAAAGTTTGGACACACCTGATTAAGATAATGGAAAATGCATTCAAAGACATTTTGATGTAAAGACTTCTTAAATAGTGTGTCCAAACTTTTGGCTGGTACTGTATTTGTAGTACATCTATCTCATGGTGTGGATAGTGGTAATATTACTACAGGTGTGTATGACAGGCAGAACAGATGTTAATCTGGTGTTGAAGCAGTGGGGTGTGTATGAAAATCTCTCACCATGTAGACCCCACCGAACAGTGCCATGAACTTGCTCAACAACGCAGCGCACAAACTAGCAACGTGAACAAAGGGACCCTACAAAGAGGAAGAAACCAGGGAGGTGGAATTTTACGGATGTCACAACATTGATAGAACCATTCTGAGTCCTGACTAGTATCAGTTACATCCGAATGTAGGCGGTCTCACACCTCCTTCCCCAGGGGCATTCCACTGCCCAGGGCGCAGGTCAGACCGATGACTTTAGCCACGAAGGTTTTGAAGGTGAGGTATTCTTTCAGCACCACACCCCGAAGAATGGTCTTCATCTCCGGTATCCCTGAGCCTGAGGAAGAGGAGGAGGCAAGAAGAACAGGGGGATGAAGGAGACATGCACTGCTGTGTGTATGCGTGAGAGAGTGAGACAGGATGTGTGTGCGTGAGAACTTGTGAGAATATGTATGTGTCTGTGTGTGTGTGTGTGTGTGTGTGTGTGTGTGTGTCTGTGTGTGCGTGTGTGTGCGTGTGTGAGTGTGTGTGTGTGTGTGGTTGTGACTGTGTCTCACCCACAGCTTGTGGAGCCAGTATCTGGGTAAATCCAGCAGAGAAGGTGATGAGTACCACAGGGTACGTGACCCAGGCCAGGTATTGCAGGAACACATTATTGTCCAGACCCCCGTACATCCACTTTTGTGCTGTAGAGACACAAGGTGCAACTGGGTGACATTTCCATCTCGTTTGACCAATTACAGGCCTCCACACTGCAGCCAGACTTAGCACAGACAACCCTCCCCAGCTCTTCACCCCATGAAAGTTCACCCTATTCCTCAGATAACGAGGTGATTGAATCATCGGTAGAACATAGGGTTATACAGCATATTCCATTCTGTTCACTGCAGGTCAGGAGTGGAATGAAAACCCTCTCACAATGATTTTCGTGTGTCATCTGTCAAAAAGTAAAAGAGCTGAGAACATAAAATAAATGTGATTTGACCAGAGCACCACTCACTCACCTTATTACACACAGTACTTTTAACAATGAAGAGATGTCATTATCTTCTCCTAGAAGAAACAGTTTCGAAAGCAATTTGCACAAAATTACCAGCATAATGCCAAATGTAAAAATGCCAGGAACCCCCGCTGATGATTAAACTCTCTTATTTTCAGAGTTTGGGCTTTCACAAGTGTCTTCCCTCAGCAGCCCCATGGTGGACACTGTGAGTGTGTGTGAGTGAGTCCACACTGCCAATGTGTGTGAGTCCATACTGTGAGTGTGTGTGTGAGTGCACACTGTGAATGTGTCTGAGTGAGCGCACACTGTGAGTGTGTGTGACTGAGTCCACACTGTGAATGTTACTTTATGCAGTCTTCAACACCCTGAACTATCCCAGTTTCAGGTCTGGAGTCAGTGTGGTTAAGCACCACACTAGAGTTACAGACCTAAGAGGTAAAGGACAGCTTACCCCAAACTAGTGCACACCCGCTTTGAACCATCAGAAAATAAAATCTAACCCCTGGCAGTGCAATCTTTTCCTCCCTCTTTTTTCCTTTCCCCTCACCGCTCCCCCCTTCTCCGCTCTCTCTCTCGCTCCCCCCTCCCTCTCCTTCTCGTCCCTCTGGCTCACCTTGCTGGAAGAATGCGATGGCGTAGTCCATGAACCAGCTCACCAGCGCCATCACGAGGCCCAGGAGGATGAGGAAGATCCAGTCCTCGCCCACGCGTGAGATCACGAACCTCTGACAGCGCGATGCGCAGGCTGCACACGGGGGGAGAGGGGCAGAGCACACCCACAGCACCGTCACACCTGCTCCGTGAGAAACTACATAACCCACAATCCCACAGACAGGGCCCGAGCACATTCCCCCAGTTAGTCATAAAGGACTGCAAACAAAACAGCTAGGGCTTTGTCAATCAAAAGGCAGGGGACTGGACAATGGAATCAACAACTGGAAACTGTTGCAATTTTACTTTGATTTGGTGTTTGATTTGATTGCCAGGGTGAAGTGTCTTAGAGCAGATGTCTTAGAGGATGTGAAGAAAACTGAAGGTATGATGTCAGAGAGTTGAAAATACATGGAGTCACATTTGAACCAGTGTCAAATCTATGAAAAAGAGGATGAGAGAAGAATGAGAAGGATAAGAGTGAGGAAGAGATGGAGTGACAGATGAAAAGAGAGTTAAAGAGATGCAGATGAAATCAATAAATCATTTACAATACAAAATCACTGAGATCAAGAAAATAATAATGATTTCATTCATTAAATAAACATGTATAAGTTGATTTCTTACCTTTCAGCTTCAATAAATAATTTTAGTACGAGTTATTAATAAAACACACAGCTGTTTTTTTTTCATTTTATTAATTGTTTAAGCTCTGGCAATATATTCGGATATGTCACGCCAATAAAGGATTTCAAAATGAAATCGAAAATAATTGGGACGGAGACCGGAGGAAGCACAGCAGCTTCCCCCTCTTTCCACACAGCCTAAAATTGAGTATCTCTGGGGAGACAGATGAGGATGTCAAAACCACATGGCTCAAAGTGTCCAAACATTTTCCCCATTTTTTATATTAAAGATAATAACAGGACATTCTGGGGTGGATGGAGCTGTCAGGGTATGAGTAAGCGATGGGTTTTTAATCGCCCATTCCCCCCCCATCCCAATCCTCTCCTCTCCGCGCTTGTTTGCCTCTCTCCGTCTGCTTAATGAGACGGCCTCCCCTCACCGTCTCAGAGCTGGGGGAGAACTGCGTCTGCTTAATCAAAACTGATATGGCAGCCGGCTCTTTGTACACACTGCCGAACAAGATACTGCCAAGATACCGCGCTGAAAATGTCTCTCCCTGTCTCTCCCTCCTCCTCTTCCTCTCTGTCGCTCCCTCCCTCGCTCCTTTCCTCTCTCTCCGTCTCTCGGTGGGGACAGCAGAGAGGCCGAGACGCAGTCATGTCGTGTCCTGTGTGCATGCGTGTGACGGGGCACAGCTGTGTGTGTGTGTGTGTGTGTGTGTGTGTTGGGAGTTGTGGGGGGGTAAGGTGTCCATGAGGGATGCTACCTGCTGAGAGGCCCTTTAGCCAGTGATTCCATGGCTGGCTGGGTTGCGTGGGCGATACCGCCAGGTGGCAGGTGTTGCTACCGTATGCTGGATGACACCGCCAGGCGACAGAGCGTTCGGCTTCTGTTCGGCGTACTCATCTCAAGGTCACATTCCAGAAAAGAAACTGCCTCCGACTTTCAGCCAGTGACAGTCAGGAAGAAACAATGACACAGCCACAGGCTAAAGGACAACCTCCGTCCAACCAGGGACACAATTTAAAACCATCTTCCTCTGCCTGTCTTGCTTTCCCTCCCTCTCTCTGGCGTGATCGCTGTGTTTGTGTTCATGAGCGTGCGTGATGAGTGTGTGATGCGTGTCAGCAAGGGTCTGAACCAAATAACACAGACTCAGCGGAAACACACGTCAAATACCTAAACACACAGAGGCAAAATTGCCACTTGATATAACTTAAGACTTGCGCTAATCAGAACTTAAGAGGCTAATCAGAGCAGCATGCGTGTGCGTGCATGAGAGAGTTTATGCTTCTCTGCCTGATTGCAGCAGGTGCAACGGGCACTTTAAAGTCTTCTCAGCTGACTCAACAGAAATGCACATCAAATCATCTGCGCTTTAAGATTGGGGAAATCCACTTTCCATTTTTTATCAGTGACATTCAGGGCTGGTTCATCCCTAAGTGGTTGAGGTGACGAAGGAGATCAAATAAACACAGAAAGGAACAGGCTTCTGTAGCCAGTGATTTTGAAATCATTGAGCCCTCCTTAATTAACACATTAATAATTAACATGCATAATGAAATAATGAAGGCAGAAAGGCTTCATTTTTTCACTCCTGTCAGATGACAAATTTCAATTTTTAAATCAAACACATTTATCTTTTTCATATAATTATTAATGTATTTATTTCTTCAGATGGTAATGGTTCAAAATTCCTTTTAATTGACCAACATTCTAAGAGCTAGATAGAATTCTTAAACTTGTTCAGTTTAGTCAGTGATTATTGGGATTTGGATCTTACCGTGGAGGATCTTTAGCCTGAAATAGGGACTTAACCCTTAGTTTTAAAAGTTGGGGCTTTGTAGGTTTAGGACATCAGGTTTTTTAAATAGGTTTTTTATTGTTCTGCTTGATTGACAAGTGGTTCAAATTAAATACATAGAGAGAGAAAGGAAAGACAGAATTCCCAATTCTGTCCCATTTGGGAAAATACTTCAAAGACAAAAGAGGGAGAAGCACAATATATTCACTGCCTCTCATACCCTTAGGGACAAGTGCAGGACGCAAAAGTGTTTGTTGTATTTAATTAATTGCATTTCAATTTGATTTTTTCGATTTCTTGATTTTATGTAAACATGTATATATTTACATGCTGAATGTGATGATTTTGAGTAAGAATTGGACTGTCTTCCAAAATGCTGGACTAATACGCATATTTACAGTCTACAAACTTTAAATTGTAAAAAATTAATTAACATGTACCCAAAACAAAGGAAACTTTCTAAAGTTAATGGCATAAATAAATCAATATGTCTGCAATACAAATATGCAATAAAACTGGGCAAAAAGCAAGGCAGGGCAACTCTTTAGTGCAACAACCTTTCAGTGCAACACTATTCAATATCTATACTGATAAATATTTGTATGAGAGTTATCAGTATTACTGGGGGAATCCTAAGCTACAGGCCTCACTCTGAACACCACAAAAATTAAATTCCTGCTCTATACAAGTGCTCTGATCCTATTGTTACCCAGGGGTAGAAAAATGCTACCAGAATAGAGCCCTGGCACTAAATTGCAAAAGGAGAAAGATTGTGGTGTTCTAAAAAAAACAATATCTCAGGAAATTAGACATTGCTTTAAGATGGGACTCAGTGAGAATAGTCACTGTGGATGGTAAATCAATGTGTGAGGGGAATTCAGTGAATTAAATGAAATAGCCCACAGATCTTTCTATGCAATCAAAAAACGATTGTATAATATAAATATTTCTGTAAATTTTTGTCTAAAATATTTTGATAGTGTAACTTAGCTTATGGGAAGTAAAATATAGGGTCCACTCAAACAGCAAGACAGCATCACATAGGAAAACTCCCTGTTTAAGTCCTGCACGTAGAACTCAGCTTTTAAAAAAACATACTGCAAGCACAGAGCTATAACCCCTAATAATGCATTCTTAAAGTCCTTAGGTAGGCTAAGGTAAATATCCAATTTACATCAATTCCAGAGAAGAGAGTACATTTTATAGAACATCTAAAAATAGCATACTCTTTACAACACAAAGCTCTCCAGACCCAAGAGTAGACACCAGAAACGTGTCCCCTTTGTCTGCCGGTCCTGAACCTCACTACACTAACACACACTGACACAAACAAGCTTCAAGCCAGTGCTGCTTCATATCGGGCAATTAGAGTTAACCAGGTTATAAAACAAATGAAAAATTCCTATCTGGAATATTGCACCAAAAAAACCCAATCCCAAGAGGTACAAAGCATGGACGTGACTAAGTGCAGACTCAGTGACCGCACCCTAGTAATTTAAGAAAGATGACACAAAAAGACACAGTTTGCTAAACAAAGACAGAGACAGAAATGCACTTTCTCTTGCATAAAAGGAAAGTAGAAAATATTTCAAAATAAGATTTTTTTTTCAATTTCAGAATAATTTCAGAATAAACAATAAAACACAAGTCCTTCAAAACCAACAGCCCCACTAGTTGCACAGTATATAGCTACAAGTTTCAAGTTCAAGTTTCAAGTTTATTGTCATATACTTGATAACAATGCAACACCATTACCAGTAATGAAATTCTTAGCCTCAGAGCCAACTCAACTTTACATAATTAATAAAATAAAATAAGTGAGATAGTAGCCTGGGGGACAGTGAAAAACTAACCAGCTCTAACAAATGAATGATCAGACAGACATATATTTCATTCTAGAACTATATATAATTGATTTCTATCAGTGAATCTTTTTATTCTTACCATGTTTACTCTGTGTAAATATTTATTGGTTTAATTCTGCATTTGTAATAAGCTTCTATTTGTTCTGCATAGTATACTTTGGCACCATTTATATAATGGGTTTCATTCCAGTAAAGCATACTGAATTGAATTGAATTGAATTTTATTTTATTGAACAGTGCAGAAGTGAGAGGGTGTGAGAGGGAAGGGTTGGTCACAGGTTGTCGTAGCGATGGGGGGCATGAGATGCACTGTCCGATGCCATCAAAGGTAATGCTGGAGGGGCAGAGAGTCCTCTGTGTCCCTCACTCATCCGTGTGCTCCACACAGGAAATGGCACCAGCGCATCCTGTCATCTGTCATGTCCTCACCATTTCCACGACAATCGATTTGCTCGCTCTACTCCCTGTACTTCCTAACTGCAGGGAGAGGGTGGAGGAGTGAAAGAAAGGAGGGAGAAAAGGGAAGCAGAAAGAGGGAGAGAAGCAGAGGGAGACCAGGGCCTGCATGTTGTCCTGGCATCCTGTGCTGTGGTCGTGCTGATGTCACACTGATTGGTAGAGTCCTGATGTGTGGGAGAGCACAATATAGATGTATAGATTTTTTTTTTAGATTATTTTATATGTAGTACTGCGATGTGTTTTGCATTCTGTGATCTAGTGACTGATATACGGTAGCATACTTGGCCTCCCTCGCTGAGTCAGGTTGCACAAGTTAACTTGGGTTAGGGCTTGAATAGTGTTATGCTCACACTCACTGGTCTGGAAGTGTTGTCAGCCTGGTCTGACACTGTTGCTCATTCAGCTTGAATGGATAAACTTCTGTTCTTTCGTGCTGGAAGTTGCTCCGGATAAGAGTGTCTGCTAAATGAATGTAATGTAATGTAATGTATTTGTACAGTGCTCTGCACTGCCCCTCCCTTGCTTTTAAACACTTTAATCATCACTGCTTCCTGGTAATGTCACATGATTTCATTACATAAACTAGAGGGTGCCTGAGCTTTAGTGCCCTGCCGATACCCATGTAGGTCACTCACCCTCCTACAATCATCCTGGTCATGTTCCTTTTGACCATAACCATAACTAACCCACTGAATGATCTCTGAGCACAGCGGTGAAGCCAGCTGTAGGCCAGTGTTACCCCTCTGCTCCCGTCTCCATTTACGAAGACTGAGTCCGTCCTCTGCTGGTAAACCAGCGCTACTGCATCTTCCCAGCGCCTCTGCATTTCTCTTTGCTGTTGGTGACAGCTGAAACGGAAAAAAGTGACTTTCTCTGTCACCCTATGTTTCTCTTTGCTCTTTCTCCCTTATGTTAGTTCTGTCACCATCTCTCTCCAACTCATTTCTCAAGAAAACAAAGTTTGCAGTTGCTGACCAGTCAGTCATGCAAGTAAAATAAGACAAGTTACATAATATGTTGGAGTGCACCAAGCAGGGACAGGCCAGGCCTATTCTGGAAGTCCATCTTAAATTAATGTAAATTACAGTAGCAATTTCCACGGTGGGCACGAATCTCATTTGGGTCACAAAGACGACGTAACTGTACACCTGCCAGGGGTTAAATGCAGTTCAGAAAC
The DNA here is from genome assembly GCA_019176425.1 of Megalops atlanticus. Classification (NCBI taxonomy): domain Eukaryota; kingdom Metazoa; phylum Chordata; class Actinopteri; order Elopiformes; family Megalopidae; genus Megalops; species Megalops atlanticus. The sequence continues at coordinate 16,141,647 of CM032896.1, forward strand.
AGATTGGGTTTGTTGTAAGGCGAATCTGGGTGTAGAGTACACCTAAAGTTCACAACACAAATCATTCTGCGAGTAACCATCTGGGCCCCCACGCTGTCCTTTCTGTCTCGGCGGGGCGTACGTCCTACGGCCCGGCGGAGAGCAGGCGTGGGACGTGGGCTCAGGCTGTTCTCCGCGGTAACGCAAACCAGAGTTGTCACTGAGCGCCCTAAGGTTCCGAGCAAATGGCGCGTTTCGGAGCACCGCGGAGACCGCGATCGGCGCGCACCGACTCATCGCAACGGCCTGCCAGAGTGTCACTGCCAATGAGCGCTGCCTAGCAACAAGGATTGTTATGTCTCTATTTACATGGATGCACATCGGTCCCACTGGACGCGGGTACAAACTGCGCCGATTTTAGACTTGGTGCAACAGCTGTAGGGACAGATCAGCCAGTCAGCTGTGCGAACATTGGATTTGGCACCTTGGACCAAGTTTTTTACACCCAGGTGGTGCATGCAGTCACTGGGGCCCGACCGTCCGGGAGCAGCTGTACACATGTTGGCTGAGCGGATAAAGCGGAACAGGAGAGAGGCACATGAGGTACGAGACCTACAGCAACTTGCCAGAGCACTAACCCTGAGCTGACAGCAGGGGGTGCTCTATCCACACCAGGGCACAGCGTGAACAGAGTTTCGTTGTGGGGCTCGCTCCCTAGAAGATAAACTGCGCAGCTTCAACAGAGATACAACACAGAAAGCCCACGCTGTTGCTGTTTATATGACTTACATCAGCTAACACCTTGCGCTCACAATCGATTGTGCAAAACAGTAATACAGCTCTGTACCTCAAATCCGAGTCCTCCCAGTCTCTTCAGATGGGCTCTTCTGTATGGGCTCCCCCCCCCACATTCCGTATCTTTCATTCTACGCCCTTCCCTCCCTGCTGCTCCCCTCTACCCAAATGCCTGCCCAGCTCGAAGGTCATTCAGCGGTCATTCAGCAGTCAGTTTGCGGTCGGCCGAGCGGTCAACTCACTCCTGCACTTGACGCAGCAGTTCTCCTTGTGCTCCAGCAGCTCTGCGGGCCGGCTGCGCTCGCTGGCTGGCCTCCGCGTGCCCCCTTCCTCCCGCTCCTGGGTGCACTCTCCATTCATCTGCAGGGAGGGTGAGAAGGAGGGAGGGAGGGGGGGAGGATGAGAGAGGAAGGGAAGGATGGATAAAGATAGAGAGAAAGTGAGAGAGAGGGAGGGAAGGGGGGGAGGGAACGAGAGAGAGAGAGAATGAGAGAGGAAGGGGGGGGATGAGAGGGCGAGAGCAAGAGAGGGAGGGAAAGAAGGAGAGAAGGAGGGAAGGAGAGAGCGAGAGAGGGAGGGAAGGAAAGAGGGAGAGAATGAGAGAGGGGGAGAACAAGAGAGGGAGGGAAGGAAGAAGGGAGAGAACAAGAGAGGGAATCAAAAAACAAGAGAGGGAGGAAAGGAGGGAGGGAGGGAACGAGGCAGAGAGAAAGAGAGAGAGTGAGAGACAGAGAGGGAGGAAGAGAGAGGAATATTTGTTGCTTGATGCCACTTCTGATTTTAGCAAAATTGTTGTCTGTCATACCATGAGGGAGAGAGAGGGGAGGGTCTCTGTGTCTGTCCCCTTCTCTCTCTCATCTCCTCTCTCTCCTCTCGCCTCAGTGACACAGCTGCTCGCCAAAGCATGTGCCAAGAGAAAATAAATAAATAAATGAATAAATAAATACGTGATCCGGCTGTCTCCCAGCTGTGTTTGTCTCCTTCTCCGCACGGAGTGACTGCAGGGGACGAGCAGATGTGTCTGTCACCCACAAGCCAAGCAGCGGCGCGAGGTGGGCCGTGACCTCCGACGGCCGCGTCACGTGACCCGGCGGGCTCGTTCCGCGGGGCGGTTTTTGATCCGCCCCCCCCGGCGCAGGAAAGTACCTGCAGAGAGCGCCGAACCGCCCAGCTCCTGCATGCGTGCCTGCTGGCTCCGGTCCCGCGAGGCCGAGTCATTGTGAATGAAGCAGCAGGCTCAGACTGCGCTGGGATCAGGGGATATCGGGGGATGAATGAGGCGACTTTCTGCTTTAGCTGTGGAACAGAGGCGCCAGTCCCACGCGCGTGGCTTATATCCACCGCCACGTGGAGGGAAAGTGTGGGGCTCTCTCCGCGGGTGCGGGCTGCGGACGGCTCCTCTGCGCCGAGGCCCCCCTGGGTGACCGGGGGGGGGCCGTGTGTGTAGCCGGGTGTGAGGGTTGATTGACAGCGTGTCTCAGGGCCCGGAGCAGAGCAGGTGAGAGGGGCTGTGTTTACCTCTTCCCCCTTCTCTGTCTCTCCCTCCGCAGTGTAAACACACAGACACCCCGCCAGCCGATGCCGGCAGCACATTGAGATGAGGATCACGTCGCAGCCAGATTCTCTCTGCTCACATGAGCAGGAGGAACACCAGCGGAAAGCAAACTAGCCCGCCTCTCACCCAGGCTGCCCCGCCTGCAGTCACCTCTGGATGAGCAAGGAGCTCACACACACATACACACACACACAGGCACACACATATGCACGCACGCACGCATACATAGACACGCATGCACACACGCACACACACATGCCCGCGCACACACTGACACACGAATGCAACTGTGCATACATAGACACACACACATGTGCACACACACACACACACACAGACAGACAGATGTACAAACATACTCACAGACACTGGTATATACACATGAGCACACACACTCACACACATGTACACACAGACACACACATGCGTGTGCTCACACAGACGCAGATGGACACACAAACACACTCACAGTTACTTCACACACACAATAGCACACACAGTCACACACACAGACACACATCAATGCACGGACACAGGCACACACACACGTGCACACAGACACACACGTGTGCATTCACGCAGATGCAGAAAAACACACAAAAACACACAAAAACACTCACAGATACTGTCACATACACATGCACACACATGAGCGTACGCACATACATACACACACTCATGCATACAATTCAAAATGCTTTATTGGCATGACATATTTACACACACATGACACACAAACACACTCACATATGCTGTTACATGAACATGCATGCACACACATGCACACACAGACATGCTGGCACACATACTCCTTCATTCCATATCACATTAAGCTGCTTAATCAGCAAATGAGTTCACAAAGCTAATAATAAAAGGGCATTAAGGTGCAATAATAGGGCACAGTGCAATTGAATTTATATGTAAATAAAACAGTGTAATCTGTTCAGTATGGTCAGTATTGGATTACATTGAAGAAATTAATTACGTGGCAACATTGTAGTTATGTACAATTTCCAATATTGGTTCTCAAATCAAATAAAGTCAAAGTAAAATTAAGGGATCATGATGTATGCACATGTTTAAATGTTGGGTTATGGCAATGTGTCAGTATTGTATTATCTGTATTATTTGAATGTAATGAGAAATTGCAACTATCCATACTGTTTTAACAATTAATTGGGGTGATGAAGCAGCTTTGGGGCGCAAAACAAATTTCTGTGAAAAGAGACAGTAAAAAGTTATGTCATCTCATCTCTCATATCATAAACACGCACAAACACACTCATGCCAACACACACACAGAGGACTGGACTGGACTGTACCTGATCTTGTGTGTAGCCCTGGGGGGCATTGAGGGGCATTGCAGTTACTTTGTGGTGATTATGTGTTTAAATTGGATCCGTTTATCACCTCGGTTGCAAGTCCTCCTCATTTTTTAAAATGACAGTAAAGGACCATCTGTACTGTGGCCCCCTGGGGCCCCTGCTGGCAGCAAAGCGCTAACACACTGTAATTCACACAGACATTAAGCACAGCATTATCTGTATCCATCTCCACCTTGTTATCTTCATTAACAGGAGTCCTGCAGGCAGGCAGGGCGTATGATTACCCCTCTGGAGTTACACTTTGAATGATTTGTATAAAGGTTATGCAAAGTGGTCCACTGCTGAGTTCAGCCACTGTCACCCCTGACCTTTGACCCTGAGCACTTCAGGCACCTTAAGTGTCAGAATTTCTAAAGCAAGTAAGTGAGCCCATAGACTCCTGACAAGCAGTGAACAGTTGGGTATTCCTCTAATCCAGGACACATGGCATGAAAGTATGCCATCATTATGAGATAGGAAGCCCTGCTGTTTTCAGCTCTGGCTAGAGGAACAATGCATTATGGGGGTTGGTCCCACTGCAGTTCTGTCCAGATCCTACTCCCACACACCCTTCCCCTAGCCCCTACCCCCTCAGTCTTTCTCATGCATACAGTACATTCAGGGGTGTCCCAAAGTTTAGGGAGCGCATTTCTGGCAGGGTTGAGTGGTTATTTAGCCCTCAGTTGTCCACTTTTATTCAGCTAACACCTTTGCTTGCTGCAAACTGAGGGGCACCCCACCATGGTTTGCATTACATGGCTTACAGGTGCATTGGTTACATACAGGTGTAGATGCACTTCACAATAAAAGTCTTAAATGTACTGGGAGATGTACTGATGTACTCCATATGTTCCCACTGACTTCAACAAGCTCAAATATAAGCCACACAGTAAAAAATCAAGGTGGTTTAGGTACTGTACCAGTCAAAAGCTTGGACACACCTGATTAAGATAATGGGAAACATGCACTCAAAGACATTTAGATCTAAAAACCTATGCTCAAATGCTTGAAATTTGTATTTGTTTCTTAGATGTTGATGCTTATGTATGAATTCTTACCAAAATTTTTAAAAATATATTCTTTGCTACTTTCAAGAATCTAAAATATAAGGTAGTTATGATTTGTTTAATATTTTTTGGTCACTGCATAATTCCATTTGTGTTATTTCATAATTTTGATGTCTTCACTATTATTCTAAAATGTATTGAGTAGGTGTGTTGCAAGATTTGTATTTCAGCATTTTGATAATTTAATGACTTTTTAACATTTTCAACACTTAAACTGAAATTGAAATTGAATGGTTCCATAGCTTACACATGCAAGTGATCACATAAACTGCCATTATTTGCTGCATCAAAGGCTAAGACAAATGATTATGTTTTTTTGATTATGTTTTTTTTATTAGTTTTCATGATTATTTTATATTTTTCTCGCTTTCTTGTAGAAAACATAGGTGATGACAAACATATGATGACAAAAGCTCTGGATACACCTGCTGGTAGCACAGATTTTTATGAATGAGGATGTGTGTCCCATTGAGTGTTTTTACATACTCCCTGAAGCCTAAAACCCTTGAGTGGGTTATATCCACTGTCAGCAGCACATGACACAAAGAGCCACACACAGGAAGGGGCTAGAGGCTAGGAGCTGAACAGGGAAGCAACCTCTGTCACATCAACAGAGATTGCTCTGACCTGATCTTAGACACTCAGAATATTATCACAGACATGCCCCATAGCACAGCCAATCAAATCCCTCAAATACTAAAAATAATAAATATGAATGAATGAATAATGAATAATAAAGTCAAATAAAGTCAAAAGGTCCACGCACAGAGCTACAGTAACAACAGGACAGTAGCAGGTGGGAAGTTACTACATTACATTGTGAAGCCACACCAGTTTCAGTTAACCTACTGGGGTAAAGGTGACATTACATAATCATCTTCATGAATGCCAGCATCCGGGGGAAAACTGCAGCCATCAGCAGAAATTGCAGCTCCTCCGCTTGCTTTCCAGTCAGGGCCAGGGGGCATGCTTTGGGGGAATCTCCACTTTTAATCAGCTAAAGCAGAGATGGATTCCAGCATCAATCCTCTCTCCTCTCTCCTCTCTCCTCTCTGCGCCATTCCCCAGAGGTCTCTCTCACTCTTTTCTCCTCCTCATTCTCATTTTCCCTCCTTTGCTTTCTTCCCCACTCCCCTTCCGCCCCTCCCCCTCTTAAAGGCCGTATGACTTACCTAGGTTTTTCTGGCCAGCAAGATGACCTGTCCCAGCATGCACTGCTCTTGCCACCTGCTCCTCGTTTTCACAGCCGCAATCTGCGGCACGGGGGAGTGTGACCAGCGCAGCCCTGCGCAAACCCCTCCTGCCCCAGTGCCTGTAGCCACGGCCAGGGCACGTCAAGAGAGTGACAGGCACGCCCACCCCTCCCCCACTTTGCCCAACAACTCTGCTTCCCTATGTGTAAATGACTGCACTAAACCATGTAGCTTACTCAAATTGTTAGTATTTGTTAACTATGAAAAAATTGCTCCATATTGCCCATGTTTCTTGTTGGTAGCCCTGTACAATTGCTGTGTTCCTGACCACAGTGTGTGTGTGTACTGAAGCATTAAACATTGGGTAGGTTTACCGTAATGTAAGACAGTGTTAGTCTACTCGAGGATTAGACACAATTTTGGTTTACTGTCATATTGGATACAGTGTTGGTCTACTGGAGGATTAGAGGCAGTGTGGGTGTGCAGGGGTATTAGTCACATTGTAGGTGAGCAGCAAAAACGTTACATTTAGTTTCATCTACTATTTTAGCTGCACTTGATGTGGGCCCTCTGCAGAAGCTGAAATATTGTTACCTCATCTGTTCTGACACCAGTCAGACCACTGGTCGACAGGTATGCTGATGCAAAATGCAAATGACTGGACAGGACCAAACTCAGAAAGATAAGCTGACAGACTGGATGTAAGGAGACAGAAGGAGAGAAAAAGAGGGACATGCTGAACAATGGGGCTTCTGTCACACTTTCCTCCTGCTTTTCACTGAACGTCTCTTTCTTCCTTTAATTACCTCCGTCCCGGTCTCTCTTCCCCTGTGTGCCACTAAGGCATACTTGAATCTCGGAGTCTGGCCTCAAGCAGCCGGCCTCACGGACACTGTCGGGAGGCATTTGCTGCTTCACCTTATTTACCCCCTCTTCGGCGATAAAAGAACCCATAGATGAAACAGGACGGTGGATCCCTGAGTGTGGAGGGGAGCACGGTATCCCACTCATTTCCCCCGCAGCCTGCAGTGTGTCTGAATCCCAGCATGGTCTCATGCAACACTAACAGAGAGAACAGCTCAGAAATGCATCTCTCCCTCATTGCCTCTCCAAAAAGGATTACCTTCCCGCCATGAGGTTTGTGCTTTTCACGCACTGTGGGTGAATTTGTGAGTTTTTTAACCTGATCCAGGACCAGTTCGAGACTGTAGGGGAGGTGTTCTTTTGCTAGAGTTTCTTTTCGGAACAAAATATGATCGCCCAATGTGATTGATGGCCAGTTTGCTTGACTTCTTGCTTGGTTAGGCTAAAATGGTGACTTAGCGGAGCCACAGAAACAAATTCCAGGGAAGTGAAAAGGCTGGTGAAAGATTGATGTCTGCTCACCGCAAGTTTGAATTTCCATATAATGAAATCATCTGACCAGTTTAGTGGATGTTTGATAACTGAGTGTTGATAACTGTCTGTATGCAAGGTAGATTGAGAAAGTATGTGGTCAAATTACTGGAAGTTTTTTGTTTGCAAGTTTTTCTGTCAGTTTTCTCCTGCTGGCGCGTTCTCTCTCCATGGGTTTTTTCTGACTGTACAGCACCAGTGGGTGGGAATGATGACACATGAATCAAGTAATATTCAGAGGACTTGTGACAGAGTGGAGGAGAGAGAGAGAATTTGACTTTTAGAAGCCCTTTTTTTGAAATGGCAAACAAAAGGCAGGATTATTTCCAAATCCGTCTTAAATTCAGCCACCTTAAGACCAACCCCTCCACATGCACACTGCAAAGAATGCCTCCTGTCACCCATCTTTTTACAGACACCACAGTGTCGTTTGTCAACTTATGAATGACAAATTTAAGACTTAATCCGGCTGTGATTGTCATTTTCAAAACTGCCATCATCACGTCACTGGCCCTCCTGTTTAGCCTTGTGTTACTGAAATACAGCCAGGTTTGATGGCCCTACCATAAAGATGATCACTGAGCACAGCACTCTCCTCTCTTTGACGTATGGCACACCAAAGAGTAAACTCGGGTTATGAGGGCTGTCATATGTCAAACACAACCCACTGCTCAAAGAGAAAGAACTGTACAACTCTTCTCTGCTGCCCTAAGGTACCAGCCAGTTCTGACCATAATGTCTGTACTCTTGATTATATCTTCAATCACCTGGAGCAAACCCAAATATGCAATGTACCCACAATAATTGAAAGGGCATACACATGAACACACTCATAAACACACACACACACATGCAGGCAAAAAATGACAGGCATATTAGAGGATTAAGTCATGACTAAGAGACACCCCTCTCCATAACACAGAGTGACGCATCAAACCCTGCCTATTTTTATGTGGATTATAAAACAGAATCATTATGAAAATAATTGCTTTTAATTATCTCAAATCTGATTAGTAGATCAGGTGATTAGCCTTGGTGCAGGATATGAATGATGACTCTTTTTTCAAAGATGAATCGAAATGTCATTTGCATAAAGGCAGGTTGGGGAAGAATACGGGGGTCTCAAGACCCCTGCAACATCAGAATGGGCATAACTAAGACTGAACGGATTACGTGGGTTATCAAGGCTTCTTAGACAAGAATTCTAAGTCTCAATTTTGAAGAGCGACAAGCAAGCAAAGGCAGGATTCTTTATTGATTGTATGCTGTCGCGGAATCTATTTCAACCTTAACTCACAACATGAAGACATACAGATAAGTATGCGTGTGTGTGCACAAGCATGTGTGTTTTTGTGTGTGTGTTTGTGTGTGCGTATGTGAGTTCAAGTGTGTGTGTGTGTGTCTGTGTCTGTGTGTCTGTGTGTGCCTGCCTGTGTGTGTGTCTACTTCTGCATCTGTGAGTCAGTGCATGTGTTAGTTTGTTTAGCTTCTTGTCAGTTTGTTAGTTTGTACTGTGTGTTTGAGTGGGAGGTGAGTGATTTTATGCCCTGGTTATACACTTAATCCCTCTGTAGCTGTGGGCAGAAAAGAGAGCACCTCTCTCACACTGACAGGGCCACAAGAACCCAAGCTTTAGATTACACATAGACAGCTCCTGACTGACAAGTGACATCCAGTAGCTTCACAATAATGTACAGCACATAAAATGTCAACCAAGACTAAATAATAATCATTTTGTCAATGAGTAATGGGTACATACTGAGTAATGGTTTGCTACTGCACAACTGCTCCCTAAAAATCATGGCAAACTCTTTTCTTCTGACTCCCATCTCTGCGGAAGAAAGGGAGCGCTGGTATCCAGCTTCCCCGAAATTACTCATAATTCCCAGCCCTGGTCCTGAAAGACCACAGTCCAGCTGGATTTTGTGTGTCTCTCTGTAAGACCATCTGGCCTGAACCTGCCACTCTCTCTGTGTCCCCTCTGAGGCTCCTGTCTGTGGCAGTGTGGTTAAGTGGAACACTGTGGGCCCTCCAGGACCAGAATTAGGGCTGAGCCTTCTGCCACCCCTTCAGAGTCCCCCAGGTGCTCCGGGGCTGTCCCAGTTCAAAGAGCACCCCCCCCACCCACCCCCGATGCTGCATGTGGGAAGCAGAAGAGGAAGTGTTGCAGACCCCGGATGACCCAAATGCATGCGTGCACACACACACACACACACACACACACACACACACACACACACACGCACGCACAAACAAATTACATACAACTCAAAAAGCAATAAACCACACACATCCAAATAACTCAGATAACACATCTACAACATACATAACATACATGCATGTACTTGAACCTATCGAGGGTACAGTTGAGGACACTAAATTAAGTATCCTTCATTAATAATAGATCAAGTAATGCTCTGAATATGGATAAATATGGATGTAGATATACTTTCTCTGGGGTGCTGTCAGCCCTCTGGCTATGTGCAGCCCCAATTTTTTTATTGCTGGATGAAAAACCAAATTTCCTGGGTGCAGTTCTTCTGATTAACTGTCAGCACAGTAACAGGTCGAAAGCCAGCCAACACCCTGGCAGGTGCTAACAGGAAGTTTGCCTGGACTGCGGGGGAAACGGGTATATTTACCCCAAAAAAACCTGAGGGCTGTATTTACCCCCCTGACAGCTGTCTATCATTCAGGCTGGTGTGAGTGCAGAGAGGGATATGCTAGCAGCAGGAGCACAGCTTCAAGATCAAGGGCTAGTACACCAGCACAGGTTGAACAGGCAAGCAGTAACAGAGACAGTAAGATCCATACAGTACACTGTTTTTGTATTCTTCAAAGGTGATTTTCTGTGTTTGATTCTACAGTAACATGCATGTGTGTGCATGCGTGTGCATCTATGTGTATGTGTGTGTGTGTGCGTGTGCATGTGTGTGCGTGTGTGTGTGTGTGCGTGTTCATGCATGTGTGTGTGTGTGCGCGCACACACAAGTGTGTGTGTGTGTGTGTGTGTGTGTGTGTGTGTGTGTGTGTGTGTGTGTGTGTGTGTGTGTTGTTCATGCGTGTGTGTGTGTGTGCGCGCACACACAAGTGTGTGTGTGTGTGTGTGTGTGTGTGTGTGTGTGTGTGTGTGTGTGTGTGTGTGTGTGTCTGTGTGAAAGAGGAGGGGGAAACAGACTGCCTGCATGCAAGAGTGCGCCCGCACATCCACCGTTTGACACTGAGATGTCCTCAGTGAGCAGCATTGAGTGCTTTTCTCTCTCCCGCTCTCTCTCCACCCCCACTCCCCTTTCTCTTTCCCACACAGAGTGGCTCAGTCATACTCAGCCTGCTCCTCTGTCTGTGCCAGAGAACGCGTCATATCTCTACATTTAAAAACCTGCAACACCAGCCACTGAGGGCCCGAGCGTAATGATTCAAAACCACTTAACTCCACTGAGCACGGACTGTTCTTTATAAGCATATGGACCACATTCACGGTCTTACCATTGCTTATTTATTTACCCTTAATTTTACCAGGTAATCCCACTGATATTAATATCTTCATTTTCAAGACAGCCCTGGTTTGATGAACCTCCCAGCACTCAATAGAGTGACAGGGTGGATTGGTTGTGGTGACATTAGAGAACACAATAACACAACAGAGGAGAGAGCGTAAGGTAAGGCATCTCCTCAGACAGACCCCCACAATGCATTGCTCCTTTACCCATCTCAGAATCTTTAGATATGTTCATCCCTCCCCTCATCAATGTCTCACATTTTAGCATTCTCTGTGTCACTGCGTAAGGTGTGTGTAAGGTTTGTGTATTTGTCCTGCCTCTTCAGAACTTCTCTAGATCCAGGTGCTCCACAGCTCCCAGCACTGACACACTGACACAATTATTCCTAACTGAACTAGAACTTTCCAGAAGTCTCACCTAAGGCCTTTATAGTTTATTTCTAAAATCAGTTGTTTCTTATTTTCTTTATGTTTAACTTTTGAAATTTTCAGTACATTATATTTCTCTGTTTTATACAGCTAGTCAACGAAAATAAGCAAAAAAAGAGAGAAAAAACAGAATCAAGCATTACATAAAATTACCAGAAAATGGAACACCTCCATGTATTTGAAATAATTCGGGGTAAAATTAAAGGAGCGCTGCCAAGAACGAGAAACGGTAACGTCCTGAAATTGCTTTGAATTCTTGTCCTCTTTCTCAGGTTTGAAACAGACTTCTTAGAAATTGTTAGGGAATTGGACTTGTTGCAAGTCGTAACCTTCGTAACCTTGAGCAGGGCTTCGCCTTTAAATAGGCTGCTCAACTGTATGAATGGGAGACGTGTTCAATCTCAATAAGCACACCACTAAATTCATCATTTTACAACAATCTCCTAAAATGATTGCGATTTCCCATTACCACAGTAGGTATTTGGCAGACACAGACATGAGACACAGCGGCTGTGCGAATTATGGGTGGGGAAGATACTGATCGCTTATCCGCGTACTTACATTTCCTCCTCCGGTGTCTTCGTAAGCGATGGCCCCAGTTATAATCCCCCAGCCGTCACCTGTGCTCCCTCCATCTCTATCCCGCACAGAAAGATGCGGGTGGAAAGGAGGAATAATCCACACACGTCCCACGGGCTGCCACGGGTAAAAGAATAGACGGTGTAGCACTAAGTTCACCTTAGTTTCACATCGGTCTGTGTCCAACAGAACAGGTGGTCAGGTCTGGTGTGTCAGAACCGTCTTTGGAGATTTTGATCAGCGCTCCACTATCACTGGCTAACCGGTTTTGTCGATTCGAATTCTGCACCCCATGTCTTCCAAACTTCCAAACGCCTTTCTCCGGGTTCGTCTCTGTCTCTCGATGACAAACAGGAGCCGTGGCACAGTGCGAAAATGCTTAGTCTGACTGCGTGTCTGATTTTAGGGAAAAGGAATTAACCGGCAGCCGGGTGGCCGGGCGCTGACTGTGTTGCAATGCGGGTTCCGTCACTGCCGCGGATGTGTGGACGCCGAATATCCAGACACATTTACTGCTTGAACAGGTGTATTTATCTTTATTGCTGTACGTCCTTTAAATGGTCAGCACATTAGCGTGTATGACCGATTCGCTGTGATATTCCGTACTGCTGTGGCTTCCTTCGTCTCAGAGCAACCTATACGCACGAAGTTTAATATGTCTTGAAAGGGTGTTGTGCAGTAGAGAAGACATAAAAAGGAAAGGAGAATCTGTCTTGTCTGTAGTTCATGTGTAATGGATGCAAGAGTGAGTGTGTCAGAGGTGCAAACTGAAAACGCTTGCTCCATGGCTTGGAGCTGTCCACGGTATGGCGGTGATTGCGTGCCGAGCCGGGATTTCGCACACTTGGAATGGTAATGTTGTTGCGTAGCACATCTGTGACGCCTCGAATACTGCAGAATGAACGATCTGAAGACTGATTCGGCAGCAGCCTACGGCTCCTTACTGTCATTTACATGTTAGACTTTGTGGGTAGGAGGGGGGAATACTGAGTCTTTTGTGCGCCTGACCAACGGAGGTCATGTAGACAAATGGTCAGTGGCTTCTCTAGCTGTAAGCTTAATTTGTTGCAGCCGAAACGTCAGAACCCTGTTCAGTGGCGCAGATAAGAAGCTAGCAGGTGGCACGAGGGTACTTCAAGGAATAGTGAGCGCGTGACACTTTACCGCAGTCTTTAGCGCCACATTCGGAGATTTTTCCAACTATGAGCCGTCTATTACGCCCAGAAGAATTGGTGTAAAACAAACACAATCACTGAACCGGTCTGTCTGCCGATCCAGGGAACCGAGCAGCGGCACACAGGCCAGGGGCGTTAAATCTCACTGTTGTTGCCTTTACTAAGACCCGTGGTAATTAATGTTAAATCAGCTGGCCATTAGTGGACGTGCATTTTTACACAGTGAGCTAATTTCATTCAGGGCACGCGGCGACCGACGTCCCATTCTCGACTAATCAAAAGGATGTCAGGTGAAAATGCCTGTAAGAAGTGGTTCAGTTTTTTAATTGCTGATAGTTTTTCCGTTTCAGAGTCTATTGTTAAAAAGACCGATACGAATAAAAATACTCAGAACACAAACAAATTCCAAATGCATCTTCTGCCAATTCCTTTATTCTAATATTCTGTATTTTATGTAACATACGTCTTTGTTTTATGAAATGTCATTTATTGCGAAGCAAGACATGATCGTTCCCGCGACAATTTAAATTATTTTTCCCTTCGGAGGATTGCTGAAGTTTTCCAACAGTAAAAATCACATTAGACCTTACTTTCAACTGACGAAGGTAAACCTTCTTCATAGTTCTCTACGTGGCAGATTCTCTAAATGCATTTGCTTCCCACAATTATTGGCACTGCAAACGAACGAGAAGGTATTTGTGTATTTGTTTGAAAATGGTTTTTATTGATGAAATAATTCACATTTAATATCCAACTGATAAACATGTAAACAATTATACACTAGAAGTCACCAAGGACATGTGTTACAAACCCGCGGCTGTCGCTTGACAAAGGCACCGTATTGTCACCCCACTAGGTGGAGTCATACACCACTTTTAATATTTGAGTGCACATCACAAAGAGCAGCTACATACATTTCACACGGCACGAAGCACATCCTCCTCATGGCCTTTGGCTGCGCAACATATGCAGGTGCACCATCCCTGCAGATATTGTCCCACGCGCTGTCAACTTAACCGGCTGTGAAACAGTTTCAGATGTTTTTTTTTCATGCGGTAATAGTGGGTTTTGTTTGTGGGCAGCATGATAAAACGGTAGTGGGTCGGGTTTTGGGGGACAGAAAGGGCCTGACTCGTTTTGGATTCCCTCCGTGGATCCCGTTTCCCTTGGAAACGGATTTATTTTCTTGTTTCCTCAACAGATTGTGTCTCTGCTGATAATTCCCCTCACGTAAATTCTCATCTGTAGTACGAACGTCAGACAGGAGGCCATCCCATGGTCTGTTTTTTAAACCCTGCTATCACCAAATTTTCCCTTTTACTTTTCACGTCCTGCTTGTGTAATGGAATAAAATCACTTTCTCTTGTATTAAGCACGTTACGTTAACAGGAAGCATCCTGTTTTCGCTGTTCCAGGGAAAAGGAGCTGGCAACAGACTGGGGTTCAAGTTTGCGTCACTAATCCCACAATATAGGAGGAGCTACTGACTGGACACTTAAAGACCGCGGACAGCTAGTCAGGAGCAAACAGTGTTAGTCATACAAAATGTACAATTATTTGTGGTGATCTGTTTTGGAATCTCGCAGGGTGATAGTGTTGTCGCAGATTTTTCTAAGCTACACTCCAGAGCACGTGTTACCTGTTCCAAACTATGTCCGATGTGTTTCAAACATGCAGACATGGGTTGAATAACTACTGACTGCTGTTACAGAGGAGCCAAATCTTTATGTCTGTTGTTTACAGTACAGTAAAGCCAGCGTGAATGACTCCATTAAAAGGATACTAATTGCATCATCAAAAAGATATTAACTCGTACAAAACACTGTTAATAATTCACAAAAGAGGCAATGCCTAACACAAAGCCATGTAAATTGCAGAAAGCCCTACAGCTGTCTGGAAAACATTGGTATTGTTAAGTGTTATTCGACTTGGCGCTTTTTCTTCGTTCCCGTATACACGTTTCCACTCGAGATTGACCATTTTGGGAGAAATTCCCGGATCTGATCAGTTGTTGCTCTCCAGAGAGCACGTCGCTAAAGCTTAGTAGTAAAATATTAACTTTACTTACAATATCATGGTTTGTTTTTCTTTTTTCCTTTCTACGTGGCTGAAAATAACTCCCTCTACGATATGTTCTTTGAATTTAAGGTGTTTTGTGATTATCCATACATACACTGTAAGAGTTCAGAGTCATTGCATATATGTTTCTTTCCCATATTAATAGTTTTTGGTAATCTCTCCGGTGGTGAGGAAACATCTAACAACGGGATCCAAGCCAAAAATAAGACAAAATATACCCCCCTCACGACTCACTGCGTCCCCCACCATGAGTAGCGTCAGAGGCCAGAGTGAGATAGGAAGACGGCGGGGGTGAGCAAGGCACTGATCTTTGCGGGGGTGTGAAGCTTTTTGGACTAACACGCCGCTCTGGATGTGGAGATTTCGGCTGGTAGATCTGGAGGAGTTCTCAACATTTAAATGGGAAGCACGCGCGTAAAGTACACCAAGAGGGACCTCATGCGCAGGGGAACGGGGGATGGATTTAAGCAGTGAGTACATAAACTTTCCCGCAGAAATGCAACGTGATATTGACAGTACAGATGTATGAAGTATCGTCGTAGCGATCCGTCGGAATACCCTAAATGTAACCGAATGGTAAGAGAGTCCAAACGTTTAACCCTTTTTTAAGAAACACTCTTACTTTTGTATTTTGGTGCCGGTGGAACGGAAACCAATAGTATTGTGTTATTCTAATTCATTATATAAAAGACTGAGTACCAATCTATTAATGGGTGGTTGAGGTTGGACTGCTGTATGCAATTTATGAGATTTGAATGAATCAACTATGAATGACTACTTCAAATCAGGACTTCCTTTTCTGATAACTTTACACCATTGTCCTTCCAGTTTACACAAAATTGATTACTCATTAATGTACGTCGGATACACTTTGGGGAACTGAGCAAATGCTATCACAACCTATCACTGGATAGTTCTGAACCACGTACTGGCCTGAAACAATATCACCTGGTTTGCCTATGTTGTTTCAGCTGGAGCACTGCAAATACAGCAGCACTGCTTTGGCTAGACTATCTGCCTGATCTTGGCAGTCATGAGCAAAGTCAAGTTAAGATGTGCTGCCCTCTGTGTGATCAAGGTAGCAGTGTGGAGCAGCAGTCAGGGCAGCAGTGTGGAGCACTTGTCAGAGCAGAGCATGGGCTTCCATCTCCACTTTTGCCTGTGAGGTCACCAAATGACCATAGGGGTCAGGAACTTATGACTTGTCATCTCAGAGCAGTTGCTGATGTTCTTGTTTGAATCTTTGAACTGTAATTCACAACATTCAGCTTCACTCATATGAAAAGGGTAATGAAACTATTCTCAAAAATCCTCCTGACCAGCCATGGTCCTGGAGTGAGGGCAGACAGTCTTCATCATGAAGCTTTTCCATTTTTGGTCGTCTAGGACTCCTGCTTCTGGTGTTCTGTATGGTTGCTTCTGAGGTCCCAGACATTCAGACCAGACCAATCGACTTTGTGTGTGATGATCATGCCAGGAGAGACATGAACACGGTGAAGGAGCTGGAGACTGCCATGGTGAGGCCACGAGAACAGCTCTACTACTTGCTGTCATGCAGAAGACATACAGCTCTAAGCAGCTGCACTCTGTTATGGGACACAGTGTCTCCCCAAGCAATTTAATACAGATTTTTAATTTCTCTTGTTCCCTCTCTCTGCCTGTGCGTTTGTCTCCCCCTAGAATGACTGCAGTGGGTCGGCCCTTCTCCCCTCATCGATCCAGCTGCCTTGTGTGAAAATTAACAAAGCATCCTGGGAAAAAAAATCAGTGAGTTTTCAGACAACCTCCCTCCCATTACCCACCCCACCCCTCCTGCTGGACTCTTAATTGTTTATGAACGTCTGATATTCAGCTGTACAGAACTGTGCGTGTGTCTCTGTATAGAGTTTACACGCGTGCATTTTTGTGCGTGTGGCTGTGTGTGCGCCTCCCTAGATGCAGGAGAAGAGGGGTGACATCCTGGCAGCTCTGGGAACTCTGGCGCAGGGCGTGCGGGTGACAAGGACGCTGACCACGCCTGGGTGTCAGTTCTCTTTGCTGGAGCGGCTGGAGCACAGCATCACCAACTACCTGCACATAGTGACACATCTGGAGCTCACGGTGAGGCATGCACACACAGACACACACACACTTGCTTCCTCTGAATTACTGAATCTTATTGGAGATTTTTATTTTCTTTTGACTTATTTTGATTCCATCAAGTTTGATCGAGAGTCCATAGGTGGCTTCTGGGAGTGGTGTTCGCAGGCCAGATGAGGGTGCGATTCCCTCAGTAGAATCCACTGCTCCAGCTGAGCGAGTGGGACATTCACAAGCAACATGTGGTGCATTCCAACTGAGATAAAGTCCCAGAACCACTTTTTTTGACCTGATATGCTGGTCAAATGTCCACACTGGCCAATTAACCAGACCACAGCTCAGATGCAGAAAGGGTGCCATGCATTACCTAGATGGGGGCTAGACCTTACTGGTAAATGAGACAAGTTATGGCCCCCCTCCTCCCCCAACTCTAAGGCACTTCTATACATCCTCAGAGGAAGCGGTATATAAAAGCGTATTATTATCACAAGGGCTGACTCATTAATCATGCCCACAGATACCCATTGGACGAATAATGAGCTCCTGTAGTCCAACACTTTTGTTTTCCCATAAAGAGGGAATTTCCTGCCTTCCCAGAAGCCCCTCAGTAGCCTCCTGATCCTCCATGAGTTTGACCCCTGTGATCTCTGCTTTCCTTCCCCAGGAAGGACTGCTGATACTGGTGCATACTCTGCTGTTGACGCAAATACAGCCTCAAAAAGCATTAAACCGTAAAATCCAAGATTCAAGGAATATATTGCAAATGTTGCAAATGTACACTGAATGTTTTAGTAATTTACACTGCTACCGATTCTCATGTCATTATTTCATTCTTGAAGAATACGTTGTAAATATACATATATTGCCTTGTAAAATCTGCTCTTCAGTCTCTGGAAAACATTTCACATATTAAAATTACAATATGTCATATTGAATTATATGCAACATATTTTGGCTTTTTTTTTCACCATGTATTGATATGTATGCTACTTTTTGATAAGAGCAATCTGTAGGTTTTAAATGACTTGTAAATGACTGCTCCTGCTACATCATATCAGGAACAGGACTGATCACATTCCAGTTCTGTTCACGTTCTGTCTTCAATCACTGTGCAGTAAGCCATTGTGTGGGCACTCAACATGGGGAGTGTTGTGGTTTTGCAGGTTTGCCGACTGCCTCTCTGGTTCTGTCCATCCACAGGGTGGAGCGGAGAGCCCGGTCACCAGCTGCCCCAGTCAGGACACACAGAACCTGGGTCAAGTGCTCCGGCACTTCAGCTGGCTGCTCACAGGCAAACTGGAGTGGCTCATCGCAGAACTGAAGAGCCAGTGCCAGACGGAGAGGCTGACTTCCAACCTCTAACCCCTCCAAAGGGATGCAATGACTCTGTATCAAGCAGCTGCTGAGGTGCTCCATCTCCTTGACATTACCATCACCATTCAAGTTGTAGAGGGGCTCAGCTCGAAGCAGCCCTCACAACCTTCAAAGCACTGACCTACCCTGTAAGTTTGGAAACAGCACCCTCTGCTGGTGAGGTGTTGGATGGACCGCAAATTACTGAAACTTTTGCTAATGCAGGCAGGGTAGGCAACCATGTTTTAGCTCTGGAGAAGGACAAGAAGTGTTGCTGCTGGACTACAATACATGTTTGTGGAGATCTCTTTTTTTATATGTCTTTCATATTTATATTACTGCATCAAAGGAGGACAAAAAACAGAAAGAAGACCTTTCTGAAGTAGACACATTGAGCACTTTTACCTGTCTGATGACTGAAAAAAGACAGAGACCATCTATGATAACACCAGGGCAGATAAGGGGGAAGCTTAAGTGATATGCCAAGAGGCTGTTCAGGACAAGGGGCTGGCCAGTCACCCACTCTCTGGTCTCCATCCCAGGGTCTTATGCTTTCAAATTCCAGCTGCAACCAATGAGAGAAACAGCAGCTCCTGCCTTTTCAAAAAGATCTACACAAGTGACCTTTCTTTGAATTGCTCTGCGGAAAAATAACTGTCTTCTTTGGATTCATAAATGGAGGAATATAATAAATGAAATGCATTGATGGCAAAAGTGAAAAAGTGAGTTTCACAGAGATTGATCACCAGAAAGTGTGCGTCTGTAAAACAGGGCACAGTGCTGCCAGAACATGGGGTTGAATATATAATGTGGTTTTGTAAAACATTGTACTTTACACTTATATATTTCATTGCACATTGACTTTGTTTTTTATTTCATAGTTTTAATTGTTCATTCAAACAAGTGGAACATGTCAAGGGCACTTCTTAAAATGTGAAAATTATCATCAAGATCGTTATTATTGAAGTAAAAAAGCTTTACAATGTTTTTATTCATCACACTACATAAATGGCATATGTGTACAGTTTTGTACTATTTTAATATCTTATTGTATAATATTATGCACTGATTTTTAATGTCTAAATGGTTTCTGTCAGAATATGTGAAGATCTGCAAGTATCTTTTCACAAATTCTGCAAATGTTTTATAATTATGTTTGGCCATTAATTTTGTGCTGGTGTATGATAATGGGCTTTATATGAAATGTAAATATATCAACTGAAGACGTTTTCTCTCACACTGTGATCATATGTTTAAAACAGGTTGCTGGGAATGCAAGGAAGATATAACTCCTTATCCATGGATCACTCGCAAATATCACCCATGTAGGTTTTCGATGTAAACAAGTCCTGCTTGTTTGGATTTTTGTTCATTTTGAAGCCAGTTTGTGGGAAATATAATGGTGAATTCTGATACACATTTGCGAATTTAGATCCAGCTTGAATCGAACCTTCGATACCTTTATGTTGACTTCACTTGATAAACATGCTCCAAACCCATACTTAGACTGATCACTATGCTTGGGAGGGAAACATTCCTCATTAAGCATAATCTCTACATTTTTTCTTCTTTGTTTTGTTTACATTTCATTTAATACCACGAATTAATTGTATCATGTGCCTTTCTAATAACCAAATATGTCATCATTATTAGTTGTAGCATTTGTAGTCCTACTACTCACGGTAATCATGAAAAAAGGGATAAAAGTATACTATTGTACATCTGCTTGCTGTCTCATGCAAACAACTCAGACCGATTCTGTCATTTTCAAAACGGTGGCCCAGGTTTCGCAGGCATCCGACATTTTCATTGATGGCAACAATCGTGTATTTCTGTTACTATGCTCATGCTGTCAAGGTTCTATACTCTTCAAGAATACTCTAAAACGTGTAATAATAAAGTAAAATTCTTGACCGCAAATTAAACACATTCCTGATCCTAAATCTACAACTTTCACTAGGTGGTGCTAAAAACTAACTAAACTTTTTTTTCCTCTGTGACGTTAATCAAATTAATTAAGGGCACATGATACCTAATTTAGAAAACCACGGTATTTATTTCCTTGTTTGATTGTTTAACCGATGTATGCCTGCCAATTAGCTTAGTTATGCATCATATACCATATTGTTTTCAAATATACAGTTTAACTAAGTACAGGGCAGAGAGTATTAAGGATGGGCATTAATTAAATGGCAAAAATGTGTACATCAGTAATTAAGGCGCTTTTCTGCAGCCTGGGAAATTATTTAACTGGGTGGAAGCGAAGGCTCGATCATGTGACTCCAGCCCCCAAAAAAACTCACAAATATCACATGAGAGGACCACCTAGGCGTCTGAACAAGTGGAAAGTGGTATCGTGCGCTGGGAGCTTTAAAATGCGAGCGGCGGGGTGTGGCGGTTTTTAAGTTTAATTATTCTGTCGCTGACCAAGAATTTTACGGGTACATAAATCTTCAACACACTCTGGGTTATAAATATTTCTTGATTGTGTCTTATTCTGGACAGTATTGCAAACGACGAAGTTTCGCTGCGGTGGGCAAAGTTCTTATTAGGCACCTTACATACAGCGACGGCTTTTTGTTTGTGGATTTTATGTATTTGCAGTGATTTTTTTACACCGTTTTTCACCCCTCTTGCCATGACGGAGCGGACGCCACTCCTGAACTATCGCCTCTCAATTAGCGTCCATGAATCGGAAAACCTGCCCATTCCCGCTGGGAGCACGGCGAAGCCGTCCCCGGCGGTATACAGGCGGAAAATGGCCAACGTCCAGCCGCAGAAACTTTCCACCTTTTTCGGCGTAGTTATACCCACTTTACTCTCTATGTTCAGCGTCGTTCTCTTTCTCAGAATTGGTGAGTGGATGTTATTCATTCTTACACCGTCATGAATCCGTTTAAGTTCAAACGTTCACGATCAGACGCGCACGTTTATAGACTCCCTTGCACACGCCACACATTTTTTTGGTCCGGAAACTTAATTATACAAATGTAGCTGCAAACAGCAGCCATGAGCTTGCCAAAATGGATAATCGGAGGCATTATCTCACGTGTGTGTGTGTGTGTGTGTGTGTGTGTGTGTGTGTGTGTGTGTGTGTGTGTGTGTTGTGTATCTGTGCAGAGGTGTGTGCGTGCATGTTTGCGCGTGCCTGTGCTGGCTGTCTCCTCACTCCTGTGCTGCTCGTCTCCGCAGGGTTTGTTGTGGGCCAGGCTGGGCTGTACCAGACCATCGCCATGTTCTTGGTGGCGTACTTCATCATCAGCATGACTGTGCTTTCAGTCTGCGCCATCTCCACCAATGGGGCGCTGGATGCTGGGGGAGCCTACTGTATCCTCCCCTGTCTCTAGACCCTCCCAATTGCTTGTCTCTCGCTTTCTCTCTCACACCACTTCCCCTCAGTCTCCCATAAATCCTGCCCTGGTCTCCTTTAATATTTCTCTCCTACTCTGACCCCCCCATTCCCATCCCTGCCCCCTCCTACTCTCACTCTTCCTACTCCCCTTACACCCCCAATCTCCCTCATGGAAAATGAATCTGTCTGAATATGATGTGAAGATGTGCAGGGGGAAACAGACTGTATGCCCCTATACCAGGTGGTGGTCTGACTCCATCTGTTTGTCACCACCACTTGACCTAGGCAGCCAAATGCAATGCGTTTCCATCTTGACTCCTTGCTGCAGACATGATCAGCCGCGCCCTCGGACCCGAGTTTGGGGGCAGCATTGGGATCATGTTCTTCCTCGCCAACGTGTGTGCCAGCGCCCTGTATGTGCTGGGGCTAGTCGAGGCCATTCTTGCGTCTTTTGGCATTCCGGAGGGTATGTTTGTTTGGTTACAAGTTTGGGGAATGGTGAACAAACCCCAGAGCCACAGACAAACATGGATAACACAGCTGAATGGGGGGTTCTATAGCCTACCAGCTATTAATTCAAAATGAGATCAGCAGAACTGTTTAAAATCTTGTTTAAAATGCTCAAAAGCTGGGTAGCATACATCAGAAAATATAACCAAATGGCTAACGTTCATTTGCTGACTAGTTAAGCATTTAAGTGCTTTTAAAACTCCAAAGGCTAAACTGAATCAAAATTGGAGCGTTCCAAATCACTGCTTGCTGCAGTTGTCTTCACATTTCTGCTGCCAGCGGTGGCCAAATTTTTTTGTGCCCCTGTCCCTTCCCAGATGGGATGGTGGCCGCTGTGAACACCCAGCGGGTCCTGCCGGGGGGTTACTGGTGGTCCCTGCTCTACGGGACAGGCATCCTGCTGCTCTGCCTCTTGGTCTGCCTGGTGGGCGCTGACATCTACGCCAAGGCCACCTTCCTCATCTTCCTCATCGTCATGCTGGTGCTGGGCATAATCTTCATCAGCTTCTTCGCCGTCAGACCCCGGGTGGTGCTCCTGCCCCCTCCCGCTCTCAACTCCTCCGGCCCCGTCAGCGCCAACTTCACCGGCTTCAAGCTGGACACTCTGCTGGGCAACCTTATGGGTGAGAGCGCGTGGGGATGTTGGCTTTCCTTACATGTTCAGCATATTAGATTAGATTCAACTTTATTGTCATTGTGCAGAGTACAGGTACAAAGCCAATGAAATGCAGTTAGCATCTAACCAGAAGTGCAAAAACTAGTATTATTTACAGAAAGTGCAGTTAAGAGTAATTACTCCATTATAGGAAATGTTATATTTTACAGTATGTACAGTGTTAATGGATAATAAATATGTATAATATATTAATGTTATACATAGGGGGGTGAAGGGGACAGGGTTTGAAAGGGGAGAGTGTGTGTATATATAAGGGTTGTATGTACAGTATTGACAGATATGTACAGATGGTTGTATGTACAGCAGTGCAAATATGAAAGTAAAAGTACTGAGACAGTGCAGTCAATTAGTGCAATAATTAGTGCAATATTCATATATTGCAAGCTTAAGTCCAAAGACCAAATGCTAATGATTCCAGTTTAATTAGCGTGGAGGTCTAGAGCTCAGGCATAGCGTTTTGACTCTCCTGTTTAGTGCCAAGGGAAGTGCTGTGGTTTTATCAAGCCCTTCAGAAGGTGCTTGGATGAGCTGAATGTGCCATTCTGTTGCCTTGGACCCACAGTCCCCACATTTTAGAGTATATTTCCCTATGATAAATGGAGTGTGCACCCTGGATGCCCCCCTGTTGAGACTGTTTTCCTGCACCTGTCCTTACTCCTGCAGGTGATTACACGGTGGACTACACCACGGGCACCATGATGACTTTTGCTACAGTCTTTGCGGTCTTGTTCAATGGCTGCACTGGAATCATGGCTGGATCCAACATGTCAGGTGAGTTGGCAAGTCATATAGGCCCACAGGTTCTGAGTGGTGCTGAGCTGTGTGTGTGTGTTGGTTGGGGGGAGGGAGGTAGTGGTGGTTACGCAGAAACAAGAGGCTCCTTTAGAGGAGTGTAGCTGGGTGGGTGGGCATACTCTGGAGTTGGGTGGTTTTGATGTGCAGAGAGTTTACAGGTGAAGTTAAGGTGGATGGAAACGGCATTGTTAATGTGGAAGGATGTTTTCTCTCTGCCCTGGTTCACCTGTCACAGGGGATCTGAAGAACCCCAGTTACTCCATCCCCCGTGGGACCATCACAGCCGTCATCTTCACCTTCATAATCTACAATCTGCTGAGTCTGCTGGTGGCCTGCTCTTGCGATCGGTCAGTCTTTTTCTTTCCATCTGTCCCTCTACACTCGCAATAACTTCTAATTATGGAGGTCTCTTGAAGAATCTTGGCTTTCTTTGCCTCAGGGGGCTTACGTTTTTAAAGCGTTTTGTGATGAAAGCTGTGGCAGTTGTATTGTGTTAACTCCTCCCCTCCTCCCAATCCTCAGTGTTCTGCTGCAGAGGGATTACAGTTTCCTGGGGGACATTAACATTTGGCAACCCTTTGTGACGATCGGCTTGTACTCCTCCACCCTGTCTGCCGCCATGAGTAACCTGATCGGGGCGTCCCGTATCCTGTACGCCCTGGCACGGGACGACCTGTTCGGTGAGGCCCTTTCCGCTCCTGTCCTTTGATGCCCTGTTCACTTAGCATGACAACAGCAAGTAGGTGTGGCTCCTGCTCAGTCCCCCACCACAGTGGTACGCCCTTCAGCCACTGTGATGCACTGCAGCCCTTTAGCCCTGGTGCCATGCCTCAAGTACTGGGCAAGTTTACATCACTGGGGCCTTTCTCTTTTCTTTTTTTCTTCTTTCTTTCTTTTTGGTCCTCTGTCTGCAGGCATGTCTTCAGTTCAAAGCAGTCAGCTTTCATTAGTGTTGGTGAGAGCTGTGTGAAATGCAGGGGAGAATAAGTCTCTCTCCCGATGCACTTTTGCCTCTACCCCTGCAGGCAGAGCTCTGTCCCCAGCGAAGATGACCTCTCTGAGCGGCAACCCCTGGATGTCCGTGCTCATTTCCTGGTTCCTGACGCAGGTAAAGGTGGTTGGGGGGTGATGCTGCAGAGTGGATTTCTCATGAGGGTCATGGCCTTTCATCGCTGGCTATAGGTGGGTGGAAGGATTGCTGGGAATGTCAGGAAATGAGTTATGAGGCTCTGGAGTGGGCTAGTCTGCCATGACATCACAGTATTCCAGCAGGTCATCCGTGCTAGGTGGTTAATGCTGGCATTTTACTAACAATAGTGTATGGTATGTGTTACTGTGTAAGAAGACCCTTGTCTTTCCCTCTAGTTGGTGCTGTTTGCAGGGAAGCTGAACACCATCGCCAGTGTTGTTACCATCTTCTTCCTGCTGGTGTATGCTGCAGTGGACCTGGCTTGTCTGGCGCTTGAGTGGGCATCAGCACCTAACTTCAGGTACCACCCCCTGACCTCTGACCCTTGCTGCAGATGTTTCCCACTTTGGAAGAATAACATGGTTTTTTTTTTTTTCTACCACTCCCTTTCCCAGGCCCACATTCCGGTACTTCACCTGGCACACCTGTGTGCTGGGCATTCTGGGATGCGCAGTGATGATGATCCTGATCAACGCCGTCTATGCCTCAGCCAGCATCGCCTTCATGCTGCTGCTGCTACTGCTTATCCACTATCTATCCCCCACCAGCAGCTGGGGCTACATCAGCCAGGCACTCATATTCCACCAGGTATATACTCTTACATACACTCAGACTGCAGGTATGTAGAGAACCAGTCAAAAGTTTGGAGGCACCTGATTAAGATAATGGAAACATGCGTTCAAACATGCTTGAAATTTGTTTCTTAAATATAAATGGTGAAGCTGATGCCTATGTATGAATTCCTTTCCAGCATAATTTGCATCATTTCATAGTTTTGATGTCTTTACTCTAATATATGGAAAATGCATCCCTGGGAGTTAACAGTAGTTTTGCCCTGCCCTTGCACAGGTGCGTAAATACCTGCTGATGCTGGATGTGCGGAAGGACCACGTGAAGTTCTGGCGGCCGCAGGTGCTGCTGATGGTGGCCAACCCCCGCAGCAGCACCGGCCTCATCACCTTTATCAACGACATCAAGAAGAGCGGGCTGTACGTGCTGGGGCACGTGGAGCTGGGAGACCTGGGTACGAGAGCGGGGCAGAGGGGCGGGCAGAACATGGGGGACTCGGCTGGAAATGGGTGTGTTTGGGGGTTGAGGGTATGTAGGAAGGAGTAGGAGTTGGCCAGGGGGATGCATCAGTGTTTGTGATGTGTGTCTGACCTCCACAGACACGCTGCCCTCTGACCCCCTGCAGTCATGGTACGACTCCTGGCTGTCTCTGGTCGACCGGCTCAACATCAAGGCCTTCGTCAACCTGACGCTGGCCGACTCCGTCCGACACGGAGTCCAGCACCTGCTCTTCATCTCCGGCCTGGGTCAGTCTGTCATTCAGCCTCTCACCTTGTCTTACCTGTGCTTGTCCCTCATGCAGTCACTGTCAATCACTTGCCCACCTCTTAGACTGGCTCTTATGCTCTCTATCCCCATCTGCAGGTGGGATGAAGCCGAACACTCTGGTTCTGGGTTTCTATGATGACTGCCCTCCTCAGGATCATCTGCAGGACCACCCACTGCTGGTGGGCAGCTCTGTGGACACCCTCTACCCACCCCAGGACCCTGAGGAGAAGCTCCACTTCCACTTCCCTGCGCTGAGGACCGGCGGCGCCGGCGGGGACAAGGCGCTGGGGGCCCAGGAGTACGTAGCGGTGATCGCGGACGCGGTGAAGATGCTGAAGAACGTGGCCCTGGCGCGGTACTTCTGCCGCTTCGACCGGGCGGGGGTCCTGAGCAGGCGCGGCGGGGCGGGTGTCTTCGTGGACGTGTGGCCCGTGAACCTGCTCCGCCCAGACAGCACCAGCTACGTGGACACCTGCAGCCTCTTCCTGCTGCAGCTGGCCTGCGTGCTCAACATGGTGCGGGCGTGGCGCCGGGCGCGGCTCCGCCTCTTCCTGTGCGTGGAGGAGGGGCGGAGCCTGCCCGGCTCGGAGTGGAAGCTGGAGCAGCTGCTTCGCGACCTGCGGATCGAGGCGGACATCCACACCGTGCCCTGGGACCAGGTGGTGGCGCTGCACTGGCAGAGGAAGTGCGAGGGGGCTCCCTGCTGCGAGGAGGAGGAGGACGAGGAAGGCCTGGGGGATTACGTCAGCAGCTTCCCCAGCAACACCACCCGGCTCACGGACGAGTACCTGCAGGCGGTGAACCGGCTGGTGCTGGAGCAGGCCTACCCTCCGCCCGCAGTGCGCTTCCTGTACCTGCCCCGCCCGCCGGCCGACACCCGCCGGTACTCCGCCTACCTGCACCAGCTGGATCTGCTGACCAGAGACCTGGGCCCCACTCTGCTCATCCACGGGGTCACCCCAGTCATCACCACTGACCTTTGACCCTGCTGTGGTTGCGGGAGGGGTGAGTTGGATAGGTCAGTTTGTACTGTAAAGAAAATGCTGCAACTCAACTTTGAGAAGAGACGTGATGTTTCTCCCTTTCATGCTTATGTAATGGTCATTGGCAAAATCCCATTATATTTACAGAAGGGAATAGTTATGTATAATGTACTAATAAGCAATGTATTTTATTAGGTGTTTTGTTCTGGTGTGCAAGTCATTTTGGGGGTTTGTCACTGTTTAACCATAGTGTGTTTTGGTAAGAACTTAGACACTGGTGTTAAGACAATTGTGGTTTTCAAATATTGTATATTTTAATGAAAATGATGTATTAATAAATAAATGGCTATTTTAAGTAAGGATGTTGTATTCACTGTGCTCAACTTGAAGTGGCGGAGTAATACTGTCAAATAACAAATCTAAATGGTGAATATCCATATGTATAGCACCAATGGATTGTTCTGAAACAATCTGATCTGGTAATGGTCCAGTCTTGGAGTTTTGGACCAAGGAGCCTCCTAGTTTTAACAAACTCCAGCATACTTACAATAGAGTTCTCTTGATATGATTCTGGGTTTTGTTGCTCAGTTACTTTTTTGCCTCTATAGAAAAGCTATGTTTTGGGTTTAAAGCCCTTTATGAACATAATTTAGCTCTGTCTTATCTAGCCAGTACTTTGAACACAGCCTAATGTTGGTTATTTTAGATCACAGAAACATCATAGCAACATCTTGCTCAAAGAACAAACCCACTTACTGCCAGCTCCTCAGTAAATGTGTACCTCTGTTTCTCAGTTCTCACAGTCCAACTAAAATGAGTGACACAGAGTTCAAACTGATCTGTTTATTACTGAAAAGGCCTTTATATAGTTTTAAGAACTGGAAACAAAATTATTTACATTTTTTAGATATTTACAAGCCCAGAGAGGAAAAGGCATGGGGTCTGAGTGTAAGTCTGGTCACTGTGACTGCTGGCCTGACAGGACCTCAAAACAATCCTTAAAACAAAACAGGACAAACATCTGTGCGAGCACACTGTGCTGTGATCCCCACCCAGTCCTGCTGCTTCCAAAATAGCGGGAGTAGGGAGGCAAGACAGTTATGCTACATTCAGACGTCAGATAAAAGTGGCCCAATTCCAGTTTCTTCCCTCAAATGTGACCCAGTTCGAATGTTTTTAGAACAGTGTGAAAAGCGAAAAAATACAAGAAAGTCGCATCTTTTCAGTTCCGCTGTGGAACTTACCACCAACACTGGAAATAAGTTGGGTATCCAGCTACGTTACCTGCATGCGACCTGTGTGTGAATTTGCAAATCAGAATTGAGCGTGTTTAAAATGGCCAGGTGCCTTTTACATCACTCTGCAGGTGACAGGTTACCCTTATAATTCTGTGTGACTACACAGACACAATGTCTTTTGTTGTTTACATGTGTGTGGGACAGGTTAGGACAGAGGTCTGTTCACATTGAAAGTGGCCCATATCCGATATCAAAAATGAATATTCAGACAGTTCGGATCTGAGCGATAATTCAGAATTGATCATTAAAGCCCACAGTCTGAGCTGCAGATACCCAACTCAAGTATGTAGTGATTCAGAAATGAGCAGAATCTCTCAGCGGGCTCAAAAGTGATTGGAGGACACATTATGATGCGTGCATAAGCAACTGGCCTGCTGTGTGTCCAATCAGATGCTGTTATAGCTGAGATCTCATGGTGCTTCTCATTTTCACCAAATGCAATCTCGCTGTGTAGCAGCATTACGGACTGTGTACAGCGTACAGCTGTCCAACCGCCGAGAATGATAAACCAACACCAGGACAACAAAAACTGTAGAGCAATGGGCCAGAAGGGTGTGCTCCTCTCGTAGCCATCAGTGAGTGACCAGTCCTAAGGCCCCTGAGTGAGAGGAACTACCAACTGACTGAAGGCCGGTGTATCTCTGAAGTTCAGGTAGACGTGTAACTTGCGGCAGGAAGTGGCTTGCCCCGGGACAGGAAGTGCTAGTCGCTGAAGCGTTTCCGGGGTCCGGAGCGCGCCCGCCCCGACCGGCGGATGGTGTGCTTGGCGTCGCGGCAGTGCTGGCAGGTGAAGACGTCGGGCACGTGGTTGCGGCGGATCTTGGCGCAGGACAGGTGCACCCAAGTGCCGCACTCGCCGCACTCGATCATGGGACGCCCCGCGAACGGCTTCATGCAGAAGCAGGTGATGAGGTCCCAGGAGTCTTCCTCTGAAACGAGGAGAGAGAAAGGAACCCTCAGGTCTGAGAATAACCAAGACGAGACCACCTGATGATTCAGGGAATAACAGACTTACAACTCATGCATTAAAAAATCAAGGTACCTTCAATCTGACTGTTGCTGGCCGATAAGTCCTCTGTACTGTCTGCTAAAATAACACAGGAGAAATATACCTCATAAATTCATTTAGTTACAGAAGCAGAAAATACTGAGAGTGTTATGGTGAAAATGGCTGATGGACAAAGAGAGCACGAGACATGAAGGCAAAGAATTAACTTTTAACATTTAACTTGAACGGATACACTTTTGTTCTATTGTACTGGAAGTCGGTCTGGATAAGAGTGTCTGCTAAATGCACGTGATGTAATGTAATAAATTAGGCACTGACCGGAGATGGTAGTGGCATTGCCGTCTACGTCGTGGGCATCCTGGTCCATGTCGCTGCCCCCTTCAGTGTGGTATCCCGTGTCCTGGTCATCAGCGACATACCCCCTCAGACACCTCTCAATCACCAGGCGAAGGATGTCCGTGCCCCCGCCCTCTCCCTCGTTCCCTTCTCTCTCCTCCATCTGCCTGCTGCCTCTCTTCCCTCTCTCTGCCTCGTCCTGCTCGTTTTTCTCGTGCTTCTCCTTCTGCACGTGCTCAGTCCCGTTCATCGCAGTGAGGTCCTCTGGCTCCTCCCTCTCTCCAGTCTTCCTGGGAAGGGCTGTGATGTCACTGCTATGTGGTTCCGTGGTGTCACGGTCAGGCCTGTCACCCTGCTGGCCGATGAGATGACAGGTATCATTTGCGAGGTGAAGAGGAGGGGGGGTTCTGTCTGTGTGGCTTTCTGCGGACCTCTCCAGAACATACTGATGCCCTGAGTCAGGCCACTGTTTCTGCACTGAAGATCTACCCATTCCAACATGTGTGTTCCCACAATCCCCTGCACAGGGCTTGGGTGGGGGGAACAGCAGGGTAACAGGTTTGCAGTCTGTCACTGAACTCCCTCCCATGGTGTTATGGAGAAGGGTTCCATTTCTCCACTCAACCTGGGGCACCTGGTGAGTTGAGTTTATGCGGGGCTCCTTGGTTTTGGGGGACTTCAGCCTCCTCCTACGAGGCACTTTGTCCTCATGCAACACAGCTCTCTTCTGTTTCTTTCTCTTCCCTTTCTCAGCTGTCTCTCCTTCATTGCCTCCAACCCTCTTCGCCACACTGGGGCCACAGAGTGAGCCAGGGAAGGAGGAAGAGGAGACCCGGCTGTCACCACAGTTTTGGCTGTCTTTTGGTGTGCTGTTATTACACTTCCATTCCTGAGGGGGGAGGCAAAAAACATTTTCGGTAGAGGCAAACATTTTAAAGTACCCAGAAAACTGAAAGCTAATTTGATCAAATTTAATTTCTTATTTAACCAAATTTAACCCCAGCCAAATAAGCACACCCGCATGCACAGAACCGAAAGCAACATTTATGTTATTGTGGCATATTATACGAGAAGCAGTGTAGGTATACATGTTAGAAGCACGGTAGGTATACAAGTTAACAATAAGTAACAAAGTACGGCCATGATATGAGGTTATGCAATAACTTTTCTTGAGCTGTTGAATGTGTACTGCATACCTCTGAAGGATTGGGGATATAACCAGTGTACGCCAACACAAAAGTGCAGAACTGGTTGAAGTCCTCAACCGTACGTTTTCTCTTCATCGGTGGCTGCTAAACCAATCAAATGATACACACATTGTCATCGTCGACATGGCACCAGTTAAGAAACAGGGTATCAAACATATCTCTTTTCCG
Organism: Megalops atlanticus; assembly: GCA_019176425.1. NCBI lineage: Eukaryota > Metazoa > Chordata > Actinopteri > Elopiformes > Megalopidae > Megalops > Megalops atlanticus. Next base: position 16,173,050 of record CM032896.1, read on the forward strand.
AACAAAGCACAGGGTATGGGGAGCGCGCAAACAGTACGTGAGCTTGTTTGAAATGCGCGCTCACGGTGTACCAGAGCAGCGCACGGTAGGCGGTGCCTGAGCTACAAGGGGGTTGCAATATAACGATTCACCATCCAATAACTCTTACCGTATTACATAAGCGATTCCCAAATGCGTAACAATCGCCTTGCGTTTTGCTTTTGGATGGCTAGTAATCGATAGTGGTGCTTTTATACAAATTCAAGTAAAACACGTAGGCACCAACACCGATGTTCGCAACCTTGGTCATTATCTTTCTAGTGAAGCTAATAGGCTATGTATCCCACTTTGTGTTGTTACAAAATCAGGTGTGTAAACTACTTAGTTTGCAATAAAATGTATTCCTTTTAGACTTCGAATAGCTTCAGTTGTCAATTTATCGGTTCGCCAGATAACAACAGACGTTTAAAGACCAATGTCAAACGTAAAGCTGTGGTTTGGAGAAAATGTATCGATGTAACGGAATTTCGTCAAATTCGGTGTTTTAGTCCTGTACAGAAACTCGTCACACGATACATTTTGTTCCATTGCCGTTTACCGTGTCCCTTACAGCTATTAGCAAAAATTGTTGACCGGATAACCACCCACGAGGAAACACTGGTTTGATGTTAGAAAACCAAATGCAATATTTTTAATTTATACAGAAAATCAAACGAAAGAATCTTTGGTTAAATCCATCTAGGCTACTAAAAGTTCAGCCTGTGACAATGACCACAAAAGCAAAAATGACTTGGGTTAGTATTCATAGAAACAGTCTTTTGTTTGCCGAAAAGCTTAACGAATCAAAAAAAAAAAAAACTTCAATAGGCTACTTCCATCCATTTGGCGAGCGACTTAAAAAATCTCACCTACCGCTTTGGTCTTGTCGATTTCGACATTTAAACACTTGGGTTTCAAACTGGTATGCCTCCTTTCTTATCAACTATGAAAAGAATCGCTAAATAATGGAAGCGCGATGAAAACTGAAACTGGAATCCGCATGACATACAGTGTCCCTACAGAAAGAAAGCTCGGAGCTTAAGGTACAGACATCTGAAGCAAAAACAACTTTTATTTCCTTCATTCGCTTTGTGTCCTTTATTCAGCAGGCTTACACACTGGCTATCAACCACACAAGATACAACTCGCCGACATACAATACTACCCCCTCCCCTTTTCTGACATCTTAAACATAAATCCTTCTTTTCTGTAAAGATGGCGACGGCGATATTTAACCTGTCGTTATATAAACAACCACGTTATAATGACAAATTAAACAATGGAAGCATATACATAAAAAGGTGTGTCTGCCTTGTGATGATGTCGGCTGTGCAGTCTTGTCAATAAAGATCACCATTTACTGCTTGCGTTTCCGAGACATAAGAAACTCCTAATGTCATAGTTTCTCGTAGTTCCTCACTAAATATCCCATGTAACACAACCGCAAAGGAGGAAAAAGCTCGGACATACATTTCCGCCACACTTTGCGGTGACAAACACTAACGGGTGTAACGGGGACTATGCGACTGCAGGCACACCATTAACACATCATTTGTTTTTCTCAGGGCGCAAAAGAGAAGTCAAAGATCGTCTGTTTTCATAGGACTCATAACAGTTCTCATTGAGACTGATCATACATTCTTACCTGGGCTATCATTGGTAGTTCCAGCGGAAGGTCTTGTACTATAAAGATTTGCTTGCTCCTTAGTCAAGAGATCCTTAATTAAATCACGCCGCTGAGGACGAGTTTTTTCAAGTTCAAGTGATGATACAATGACACTGTTTTACTGAATGAACACAGTGGTTGATATGGCGCGGTGATGATCAAAAACACGACGAAACCCAAAGCCAAACATGTTGGAGAATAGGAAAGGGGAAGGTCAAAATATTTAGCTGGCTGGAGCGAATGGCTTTAGATTAACCAGCTTTACCATCTTCGGCACGAAAAACTCCGGATGGAATGTGTGTCTGTGCATTCACGACACAGTTGCTGAAACGGAAATCAAAATGTGCGAAGAAAATGACCTGTCCAAACCAAGGCGATGTGTCAAATTGTCGCCAATCTCTTTCAAACGGAAAAACTCCCCTCATCAGCACACATTTTCTGAATGTCTCGGAAAATAAGAACGGTGTGGTTGTAACGGATGACGAATCTGCATGAAAATATTTGTCATTTGCATCGTCTTTTTTCTCCGAGATCGGACACACTTCGGAGGGAAAAATGCAAAAGTAGCTGCACTTGGGAAAACGACACTCAAGACTTCACACGATCTGTTCTAGTGACGTCACTTTGGTTGACACAACTGAGCCACTTTACTCAAACGAATGTTGCAGAGGGGGTACCTCCGAAATGCACAAGTACGTGAGTGAAACAAAAGTGCAACACAGTTACTTTGTCATACTATCGCGATGACTTAAAATTTATTTGTACCCACAGCAGCACATGGTCAAGACCTTATAAACGCATCCAGACGAAAACGACGTGTGGGTACTTATTTGGGTATTCCCCCCGTCGCATTGGTATTAGAATGTCCAAGTGCTGGCAAAATGCCACAGTAATCGACCACTTTTGCAGATACTGTTGGGGGTTTCAAGTCGGCAAGAAATTTCTTATGATCAGATTGGATGCTTCTGTTCCGATTTTATGTACTACGGACACTTTCCCTTTATATGGACTAGACACCGGTCAATTGCATGGATTACGTTTTTCTTGCTTAAGGTTTTCTTTGCCAGCGACTAGTAGCAGTTCTGCAAATGCACGTCCCCCTCACTCATTCACCGAGAGAGGGGTTCCCCTCACAGACGACAGTATCGGAGTGTTACCGCTACACGGCAAAGAGGTCCTTATTTTCGTAAGGTGCACCTGTTTCACCTATAAAGACATATGAACTTCTTTGTTTAATCGTGGGATTGTGATAATCCTCGACAGACCGTCCCCCTCGGAGTTCGAACCAACTTTCCCGTCACGTAACTGCGTGAGGGAAAGTTGTCAGTATAACTGACGGGATACAGGATAACACGATTTAAGAATGAATTAAGACATTAAGAAATCTACAGATACATCAGACCTTTAAATAATGAGCAAATTCACTTGGGATAAAGGGTACTTCAGTATTAGTGGCTTATATATAGACAGCGATAAAACCTTGTGAAATGAGAAGTTTGTCATGGTCAAATTAGAGAATAACCTGGTCCAACAGAACCACACTTGCAAACAGAGATTCATGTGCTTCATCTATCACTACACCGAAAGACCCCCACTTCCTGGACAAGAGAGGAGCAGGGCACCATCTGTTAGATGGTTCACCTGTAATCTGTTCACCAGCATCTTTTTAAAGTACAGAACTTTTTCACATCAAAGTTTAGTGGTGTGACATGGAAGAAACGCCTCCTCAGTCCTTCTACGTAGCTATTTATTAGCATATTATTATGAACATTTAAATCACGTATTTATAATTTACGTACAGCATCAAAACTTGAGAAACCATGCTCATTTCTGATGGTATTCTGAAATGCATGTATACAGTACATGTACACTGATTTTCCTCCAGTATGGTTGGCTGGCTTGTCTATACAAGGGGGGTACCAGGGCTAAGACAAAAGGGGATTTATTTGGCTCCATAAGAACCCCAGCTGTCACACATTCTCACAACCTTTCAGTAACACTGTGACAACACAATGTTTGCAATACAAAATTCACAGCAGTATTATGCATTCAGCTGGGATCGTGTCAAGTTAAGAAGGGACAGATCAGAATGACCTGGTTTCTGCCACAACCCCCCTACACACACAGGTTCTCACACTCTCTCTCTCTCTCTCTCACTCTCTCACACACACACACACACAAGCCTGCATAACACAAATTAATGCAGCCCCACCCCACTCCTGTTTTCTCACTCATCTTGTTGCTTTAATTGCTTTCAGTCTCCTGGTGAAAGTGACCTGGATTTTCTCCTGCTGTTATCAGCCTGCACAGAGGCTTCCAAGTGTACTGTACTGTAACCACCTCCCCCAGCAGTCACAGAATGGTCCTTACCCCCACCAGTACTTAATGAACTAAGGCCAATCCATGGTGTTGAGAAAGGGGGGCAAACTGGGTCAGGGTATCACCTCAGCCAGGCTTGTGCTGGGCTTCTGGTCAGGCTGAGATGACGGCCAGGTTGACTTGGTGATCAAGCTGAGTTGCTGTTTAGGTTCAGTCGGCAGTTGGGTTGAACTGGCAATACAGTTGAGTTGGTGCTTGGATGTAGCTGGCAGTCGAGCTGAGCTGATGGACGGGTTGGATTGACGGAAGAGTTGAATTGGGCAGCTGTAGTTGGAGTCAGTTGGCAGTTTCTGCACGTTTGCGGAGACGCTCTGCCAGTGCAGCTCTCGCGTCCTCGGCGTGCGCCCTCACAGGTAGCCCTCCTTTCGGAACTGTTCCTGCAGGATGTCCCGGTACTCGTCGAAACCGCCCTCCACGCGCCTCACCTTCCCCCCCTCACACACCCACAGCTCCTTACACACCAGCCGGATCAGCCGCTCGTCGTGGGAGACCAGCACCACCCCGCCCTGAGAGAGAGAGGTGCAGTGATTACCTCTGTTTTACTCAATCCCATTCTGGGAAAGAATTTGTAATCATGCCCTGATGTAGCCATCAGTTCAGAGCTGGGAGGTTTAATCCCCCTTGTACACACACATATACAGACGCACAAACACACACACATATATTCACTGTGTATGTGTTGTTCTTCACCTTTACTTCCTCACCTTTACTATCCACCCTGCTCATTTCTTATTAAGCAATACAATAAACTCATCTATAATGCTTTCCAGGTTTCAAGACCACCTTGGCAGCAAATTAAATCTCATACAAACCCTGGAAAGCATTTTACATTTCAATGGAGAGAAAATTCAGACTTGCTGTGTCTGTTGTGGACCAGAGCCAGAGACCTGTAATGTTGAAGGGATGATTGTCTATCCCTGTCCATGAAATTTTATGAAATAACAGCTTCCCCATAAAAATGCAAAAGCATTAGTTGGTCAAAAACAGCCACCTACACATGTTTTGAGGGCTTATATTGAGATGATAAAAGCTAATGACTTGTTGAAGAGTGTCAGTGACTCATGTGTGCTGGTGCTCTTGAAATGATTCACTGCATTTATTTTGCATGCCAAATGCAGTGTAAACTCAGGAACAACATGAAAATCGGATTGTTTCCCTTTAACAATGCATATCTGTTCTTCACCAGTGCACCGCCCTCACTTCCCCAACCTGACCTGAGCCCCCAATGAGGGCTGGCCAGCCATACCCAGCTGACCTATCAGACAGTAAATGCAATTTCTATAGCAACAGCAATGGCACAGCAACTTCTCTGCTTTCACTCTTTTCTCCTGGTGTAAGTTTGACTGCTCAGAGGAAAGGCTGGTTTAGACTTAAGTTATTTAATAATTTGACATTTGTTTAACTTGGTTCAACTGTGAAGGGTGGTTTCAGAGGGTCAGCGTTAGAGAAACTGTACCTTGAACTTGTTGAGAGCTTTTGCCAGAGCCTCAATTGTCTCCATGTCCAGGTGGTTGGTCGGCTCATCCAGGATGTAAAAATTTGGGCTGAGAGAGGGAGGGAGACAGGGAGGAGTTGAAAGAAAGGGGTGGGTTAGTAGCCAGGTGTGCACTGACACAAACTCCCCACAAAAGATTACATGAAAACTGAAAGAACAGAAAGAAATAACTTAAACTGTGCTAAAATTAACACACAGAAGGGAAGCAGAGGGGAATCACATTACAGTGTGACAAATGAACACAGACATATGGGTACACATTAACCCAGACAGACAGCCTCGATAATACAGACACACACAGGCAGACAGACAGATGAATACACACACACAGACACATGGACAGATGGACCGACAGACGGACACACAGATACACCGATTCTAAGGTACCAGGGCATGGTCATCTGAGCAAAGGCCACTCGACTCTTCTGGCCCCCCGACAGACTGGCCACCGGTCGCATGGCCAGCTCTCCTGTAATCCCATACCGGCCCAGCTGGTGCCTGTACTCCTCCTCCGGCCGGCCTGGGAGGAAACCATTGGCAGGGGGGCGGGGGTAGGGGGCAAGGAAAAGGGTGGGAAAGAAGTAATGAGAAGAAGAGAGGGAAGGAGGGCAGGAAGGGAATTTATAAACACTCAGCTCTGTATGTTTCAGTGCATAGGTCACCATGTGTGCATGCATATTTCTATGTGTGTGCATGTGTGTTTAAACAGTATGTTAATGCATGTAAATGCATGCAATGTAATGTAATGTAAACAGTACCTGGGAACTTGTTGAGCAGCAGTTCCACTGAGCACACATTGAGGTCCAGCTGGTCCACGTGGTGCTGGCTGAAGTAACCGATCTTCAAATTCCTGTGAAACAAACATGCCTCTTACTTGCTCACGCACCAATCCTACATGCACATATATGCACACACGTGCTTCGCCCAGATAGACAGGCTCACACCATGGCTCCCTAATGAGTATGGAGGCTCAAGTCGGACTCACCTGTGGGCATGTCGGACACCATTAATGGGTGTCAGTTCCCCCATCAGCAGTTTTAACGCGGTGGTCTTCCCTGCTCCATTCTCCCCAACCTGAGAAAAGAGAAAGAGATGGATAGAGTAAGAAAGGATTGGATGGAAAAGAAAGGAACAGAACAAAATATCAGGGGGAAAACCATGAATGATAGCATTAGTTGTACTAATGACAGTAGCATTACTGGAAGCTATAGCAGCAGTATTGTAGCAGCAGTACTGTACCAGTAGCAACAGTATTTTAGCAGTAGTAACAGTATTATAGCTACAGTGCAATAGCAACACTACAGTAACGGCACTATTGTAGCGGTGTCAGTGTTAGCATTAGCATCTCAATGCAATACATACGATGCAGATGCGGGACTCCAGGTCTGCAGACACACTCAGCCCGGTGAAGAGCCGCTGGCCTGGACTGTAATAGAACTCCACCTCGTCCAGCTGCAGCACCGGAGGGGACAGCTTCTCAAAGTTATCTGGGAACCTGACACGTGCACAGACACATGTACACACCGAGAGACATTACAACGCAGCATAAACAATACAACCTGTGAGTCACTGTGTGTTAGCTGCGGTGACTGTATTTGTAAAATCCATGACAGTGCCTTACTTTAACGTGACCTCCGACTCCTTTTCTATAGGCTTGAGTTCTGGCCTGGAGCAGAGGGAACAGGGCGGGGTTAAAGATTAGGATACAGGTGACTCAGGGAGTGAAATGTGAGATGGGTAGTGTAAGGCTGAGACTCACAGTTTCTCCAGCAGTTTGAGCTTGCTCTGCACCTGTGCGGCTCTGTTAGCATTGTACCGGAATCTGTCAATGAACACCTGTGGGAGAAAGGGAGAGACACCGAGCATGTTTGTGCCTGTGTGCGTTTCTGTTAATGTGTGTGTGTGTGTGTGTGTGTTTCTGTTAATGTGTATGTGTGTGAGTGTGTGTGTGTGTGTGTGTGTGGTTACAAATGTGTATAGGTGAAAGTGTCTGTATATTACATTACATTACATTCATCTAGCAAACATTCTCATCCAGCACAAAAGAACAGAAATGTATCCATTCAAGTTCATTGAACAACAGTGTCAGACCAGGCTAACAACATTCCCAGACCAGTGAGTGTGAGCATAACACTATTCAAGCCCTATGTGGGATTAAGAGTGTACTTGTGCATGTGTGTCTAATTATGTGAGTATGTGTCCGTGTGTAACAGTGGGCTATGTGAATGTCTGTGTGTGTGTATGTGTTTGTGTGTGTGTGTGTGTGTGTGTGTGTGTGTGTGTGTGTGTGTGTCAGTGTGCTGGTGTGTGTCCTACCTGGATGTGTTCTCTGTACTGAAGCTGAGCCTCATACTCTCTCTGCTGGTTCTTCAGACGGTCCTCCTTGGTTTTGACAAAGTTCTCGTAGTCGCCCCGGTAACTCTCCAGCCGCTGGGAGTGTAGGTGAATGATGTCAGTCACCACAGCGTTCAGGAAGTTCCTGTCGTGGGAGACCACCAAGATGGTCGACTGCCATGTCTGTGGGGAGGCGGGGCACAGGCGGTCATTTACAGAGACAGAGGACTACAGAAGTCAGTGTGTCACAGGTATAACTGTAGAGACCAAAAGGACTAGACACCTGCAGGTAATTCTCTAACCAGAGAATGGCTCTGACATCCAACATGTTGGTTGGCTCTATGAGGAACAGAGGAAAAAGAGCACAGACTGGTTAACACTCCAAGGAAACCATTGTTCTCCGTCAGAATACTTGCATTGATTAATTACATATCAGCATTGGCTTTAGATCATTTCAGCAAAAAATTCCACTCACCATCAAGTAACAATAGGTCAGGCCTACAAAGAGAAGAAAATAGCACATTAGTCACCCTTTGGCAATGGATTAACATATATATAATAAATTTGAGAGGCAAGGACTGAGGTGTGACTCACCTGGCAAAGAGAGCTCTGGCCAGCGCTAACCTCATCCTCCAGCCTCCAGAGAACTCCCTGCACAGAGAACACACACACGCAAAGAGAGAAACAGAGGTCACACCATTCATTTCCTTGGCAAACAGCCTTCTCCATTTTGACAAACACCTCCAATTTCACAAACAATCATCAAGAACCAATCTCCTGCAATTACTGATATGAAATGGGGTTTAAACCCAAAACCATCAAGTCCTGGGCACACCCACCAGCCCACGCATACGGAGTACCTACCTGGTTGGCTGCTGTTGCATTTTCGGAGAGAACCCCAAGCCCGCCAGGATCACCGAGGCTCTGCGAGACAGAGGGAGGTGAATGAGTTAAACACAGCCTACATATGCAACCCCTGCGTGAGGAGACAAGACAGGCGCATCTCCCTCCAGCCTTACCTGGCAGGTGCCTTGTCTGCCTCAATTTCCTCCAGTTTGGCATAGATTTCTGACAGACGGACACTCTCCAACCCATCCGCTCTAAGAGGCAGGCAGAGACATACAGACAGGTCAGTTACCTGGAAACACTCTGACACCTGGGGACCACTGTTATTTTCATTATGTGACCTAACTCTTGGCCATGCATTTCAAACAAGATCATAAATAACAAACAATAATAACACAAATACTGTCTCAAATCAAAATGCATACAATGAAACAAATGCTTCAACACTAGGAGGCGCCAGCAAAGCACTGATGAACTCTTTAAAAAGTAAAAGAATAATTTAAAAAAATGTTTACCACACATCCCAATCCTGTACCATATTTCAACCTCAAATTTGACATCCACCTCTTTCCCCTAATCTCATTCCCTGTGTATTGGTTTGACACCATTGCTCATTTAACTTGAATGGATACACTTCTGTTCTATTGTGCTGGAAGTCGCTTTGGATAAGAGCATCTGCTAAATGAATGTAATGTAATGTAATATAATCCCAATCCACTTCCAACCTATCCTAAAAATTTCTAGAAAAAAAACATCTATCCCCCTTTTCTCAGCCTTTCAATACTAACTTGCTTTGTCACAGATTGATGTGGCAGGGGGATGGTGTGAGAATGTGAAACGCTGGATGAAATGCGTGAGTGAGAGAGTGTGTGTGTGTGCTCTCCCATGTGCCTCCCCGCGGGCAGCACACTCACGTCCCGCTGGCGATGCGGGCGTTGAGCTGCCGCTCCTCCGTCAGCAGGCCCTCGCGGACGGTGTCGCTCTGCAGCACGCTCTGCAGGGCGGGCGTGTCGTCGCCCTCCACCTCCTGCTCCACGTGCAGGATGGAGATGTGGGCCGGCACGCGCAGGCTCCGGCTCGCCAGCATCTTCAGCAGCGTGGTCTTCCCCAGCCCATTCCGCCCGACCAGGCCGTACCGGCGCCCGCTGGCCAGGGAGAGCTCCGCCCCCTGCAGCAGGGACCTATCGGAGAGAGAGAGAGGGGAGTTTCACCCAGGACTTATGCACTAATGCACTCTGCCCATCCATCCATCAGTACTTCCATCATCAATCATCTCAATCCATATTTATTCAACAGCACTTTTCAGTAAGCACTTCAGTAAGGCAGGGACAGGTAATTATAAACTTATCATTAATTGCTGTTTTGTTAGAATTACCCGTCAGAGAAAAGGGAAGGCTAGTATACAATTGTGATCTACACACCATTCTGTACCAGTGAGAAAAGGCCAAAATAGTAATAAAGGAATATAAGACTGGGCTCCTGAGTGGGCTTTGTGTAGTACAAATGAAGATCCCAAATTGGGTGAAAAAGGGAGAAAGGCATGAAACACTAAAAAAGGACTACAATACCTACAGCGAGAGACAGACTGAGAGAGTCAGTGTGAAGCATGGTAAGACAGGAAGTACAGAGGAAGTTCATACAGGCTGATAGAGAGCTGGTCTGAGCCAAGGTCATTACTCACCGTTCCCCAAACGACACATCAAAGTTCTCAATGCGGATATCGTAGCTGCGGTTCTTCCCTGATGTATCGACTCGGTTGTCTTTCTTACTGCTAGCCTGACTGGCCGACGCCTCCTCCAGGACTCTGAAAGAGAAAGTGTCCTTACCCATCAGCCACCTCACCAGCAGTGCCCTTACCCATCAACATTCTGTGGCTGTGCGTGTGTGGGTGTGCAGGCAAGCAAGCAAGAGAGCAGGCATGTATAACTCACAGCGGGCTGGAAGTTTTCTGGGAGTCTTTTTCACTCCTCTTCTCGTGCTTGGCCTTCAGTTTGGCCTCAGCCTTCTCCAACTTCTTGGCGTCCACTGTCTGTGGAGAAGAGGTAGATAGAAATAGGTAGATAGGAAGCGGAGAGTGAAGGGGAGGAAGAAGAGAAAGAGAGGGAAAGAGAGGGAACATCCAGTCAGAGAATGAAAATCTTGGAAATAAGCCTTCCGTCCATCCTCTATTGCTTTAAAAATGGCTCCGATCCTTACTGTGTTCTGGTTACGCTTCAGCATCCAGATCCCATGGACATCGTTAGAGGCGCTGACTGAAGGAAAGGACCAGGAGAGACAGGGAGGTCACAGTGAAGTTCATTCAAGCTGTGGAAACTTTATGCTCCAAACTCCACTATGATCTAATGTTCACAGCAGGGGAGAGACAGAATCCTGTGTACTAGCTGAGCAGTGAACTGTCGGCCAGGCTCTTACCACATTCTGCATTAATCTGGGACAGCTGCACTGGAGCATCCAGCAGCACCTGCTTCTGAGTAGGGTGGCAGTTATTCCTGAGGGAGCAGAGTGAGGGGGCAGTTACTACTGATGGGACAGACAGTTGGGCAGTTATTCCAAAAGGAACAATTAAGGAGAACACTTTTTTGTAAGGTGTGACACCCTGCTCAACTCACAGCTTGAGCGTGTTGAACATCTGCGAGCAGATGTCTCGGATGTCCTCCTCGTTCTTGCAGTCAGCCGACACCTCCTGCAGGACGCCTCCGATCGCGTCAAACACCTCGTCACCATCCTCGAAATCCGCCCCGCCGCAGTCCAACACACCTGAAACACGCACGGTGAGGAAAGATCAGACCCGCTCATGATCCTAGGTTGCAAAAGAGTCACAGTGTAGTTACCCTTGATGACTCATTGTACGTGACGTAGTGGCTATGCGACAAATCCATGCCGTTGGTGATGCTCAAAAGATCAGCATCTCATGTGTGCTATCAGCTCTAGATCCGTCGGCGACATAAAATGAATGAGAGGGCATTCCATCCCAATTGTACAACTGCAATGGGGAAGACCGACTGAGAAGCTGTACACCGCAGTTGCCGCTAGCGTACCGACATTTACTTTTTTTTTAGCACATCCAGTGCGCGGAGGACAGAGCTGCGCTCGCTTTACCGTCGTTCTGTTGTGCAACTTCGTTGCGAAAAACTCACGAACACATCAGTCTTCACTGACAAGAAATTTTCAACACATGTACTGGTGATTTACAACGAATATAGCTATCGCGTTAGAAGTGCTAGTATTTCCACGTTTATCTTTCCCCTTCCCATTTTCCTATCGCCAGCAGTGATCCGATGAAGACAGTTTTTTTTTATCTCAGACAGTTTCTTCATCTCCAATTTTGTGCGTTGAATGGCATTATTATTTGGCAGCCTTTCCAGGACTTGCGGAACCCGTCCGGTTCGCCCGACTATCTCACGCGGCTTACCCGTGATATAATCGAAGACTTCGGTGTCGATTTCTGGAAACTCGCTCCTCAGAATATCCACATATGTCGCCATGATACACCGGCTACGTCCGCAAGGAATGCGCATGTGCTCTCCCACAGCAAAGCCTACCTTTGTGCAGTGCATTATGGGAAATGCAGTTTATAAATGTGATGTAGCTATTTAGGGTACACTTAACTTGTGATAGGACTTAAGGTAAATCTGTTACGCTTTGAAGCCGGTGTCTGGTGTTTGAAAGCCTACTGTTTTGGCACTGACCCTTATTTTTTCTGTGTGTCTGTCTTGGTGCACAAGTAAGTCTTCCAATTTTTCTCACATTTAGAACACTTTTTAGATCATAGGCTATAGATAGATGCAAGATATATGGTCCAATATGGCCGCAGAATGTGTCTCACATACGTCAAGAACATTGCATGGCAATCATTCATTCAGTTCACATTTAACACATTTATCAGGTATGCACTGGATATTTATGACCAGCCATGACAAAGCATAATTTTATTTCTAGCTTTTCACATTTCTAGCTTTTTCACTTGCATTTATTGCTAATGGAATCTTGATAGGTGTTAAATATGCTTTCTTGCCCTGGGTCATAAGCAATCCTCGTTATATTCCTGTAATGCATTTTTCACACACTGTTCATTCATTTTCCCTGATGTTTGGCAGACATATAAGGCACAGCCTCTAGATCTGTACACACCTGTTGTCATACCTTTTGGTCTGGTTGTGCCCAAAATACTTGCAAAACACAATTTCTGCATATATTTTCACAGCACTACTTGATCATGCTCATATCTGGCAAGTGTATTTCTCATGGTGTCTAGATTTGTGTGAAATACTTTTACAGTAAGTCATAATTAATATCCATTATGGCAACCACACACATTTCTTACATGAATCAGTAACTATTCAAAGCATTCACTCATTCATGCCATAGTTCACAAATTTTGTGGACATGGACTAATGTGTGCAAAGTGCTGGTAATGGCTCTTTCTTGTGGTCATGCCTAGCCATTTGCAATATTGTAAATGCTGCTGTTATCTCTCAATGTGCATATGCAAGATTATTGCATAAATGTTATCAGTAGAAGGGCAAAACTTTTTATGCAATACAGCAGGAAGGAATACTCAGATGTTTTTGCTGGAATCATTTGTTTAAGTTTGTGTTTTTTAATTATTTTAAATGTCTATTATCCATTGTTATTAACAAGATTTGTATATTTTTTTCTTCTTACAGCTGAAGTTATCGGAATAATTAAGAGTGGCATTTGCCATGTAACACACCTGCGACCGTAATGAGGGTGGTCAATTTCTTCAAAGAAATGTTTTTGGCATTTCATTAAAGAAACACACTGATATCTTTTTGTGATCTATTTCCACTCACAAGGTGATCTGTGGTGAGGAAGAGTGATGAACAAAGTCACAAGGTCTTCTTACATAAATGCAAAATCAAAATTGGTCATGAAATTTGATTGATGAAAACTAAAAAAAAAAAAAAAAAACACAGCATTGATGTGCTCACCTTGGTATGAAATAAAAACTCATAGTGTAATAATTCCTCTTTCACTCCTTTACTTCCTCTTTTCAACCGGTCAGTGGAATCCTCAAAGTAGAAGTTCTTATGGGGAGCTATTGTGGGAGCATAATGACAGCAAAAATAATAAATGTAATTTATAAATTTATCAAATGATAAATTACATCTGAAGAGAGCAACCATTAAAAGTTCAGAAGTGTACATTTTAGAATGACATAATACAAACAAATGGATCCAATTTGTCTTCTTTGGATGCATTACCAGGTAAGTAATTTTAATGACTTTATATCAGGATTAATGTCAAAAAAGAACCAAATTAATGCAATTACCTCTCTGTGACAATGTATTTTACGCACTAACACACTAATGTCGTACACAAGTTTTTATGTCCCGTGTCACACATGCACAAACTCACTGCCCACACCATCCGCAGCCTCTTCCCTGCCTCTAGCTAGCTGCCCTCAACACTCGGCGCATGCGTCCACCTATTCGAGCGGCTGAGGGACAGAGACGGTGGGTGAGTGAGCTAGCTGTGTAATGGCGGCCGTGGTGTTGCTGTCTGCGGAGAGCCCCGGCCCCAGCTTTACGGTCGGCAATCCCGGAGAGGCAGCAGTCCCCGGTAACGGACTAGGGGCAGCAGGACCGGCCTCTTGGAACCGCGCCCTCGATAGGGCCCTGGACGAAGCGGCGGCCACCGGCTGCCTCAATCTCAGCGGCAGGAAACTGAAGGAGTTCCCGAGGAGCGCCGCTAACCACGACCTCTCAGACACGACCCGGGCCGGTATGCAGCGATCGAGGGCTGGGATGGGGTTGCTGGGGTAGTCGGGGGCGTGGGGAAAGCTGAAGAACTTACGTTATCATTCCCAATAAGCACCGGGCAACGCTGCGTTAAATCTCATTTCAAGTGGACAGGTGAAGAGAGACAGAGAGAGAGGCTGATTTCAGCGCAGATAGAGAAGTAAACACGGGCGTGAGAGTTGGCTTGGGTTCTGTTTACGAGTTCGGGACGTTAACTTACTGATGAAAGTTTTGAAGTTACTCGAGCTGCCGCTGGCAACCCAGCAAGCATGGTTCTGCTCCGACTACACATAGCACACAAAAAGGAAACGTTTTGCATTTTAAAACGGTGGCTGGCTAGATGACCAGCCAACTACAGGAGTAGAGTCTAATTATCAAGATGCGGAAAGAACTTTTCTGGCTTTTCTGGAATGTTACAGGAGCGAAGCGCAACAACGTTGCTTTGAACGTTCTGTACACATCATACGTCACCAGCCGACCTGCACTGGCTTGTTGCGTGTGTATTTGTACATATTTTGGTATGGATATCTGTAGTATGCACTCAGATTGTGATAACACTGAGTTTATGTCAGACTGGGATACACTTGACCGTGTTGTCCAAAGAGGCATTTCGCCGCTCATTTAACGTGGCGTGTGTCTGGAATCACACCCTGCATTCATTAAAGGCAAATGCAAGCTCATGAATCTGCGATGTTAACTGTATAGTTTTAAGGCCAGAGTGCCAGCAGCTTGTCTTTATTTACCTCCTTACTTTCGTGTAGGAGAAACACTGAGACTTGCCCGGTTTTGAGTTTGTGTTGTCTGCGCAGGCTGTGTGTGAACAGTTTGTGAGAGTTTGTGAACATTTGAGTGAGACGAGCCTTGACAACCTGTCACAAATTCTAGCACCAGACCCCAGACCGTTACTGACAGCCACAGTACGCACTCGAACGTGCAAATGCAGTCACACGCTTTCTAACACAGTTACACGCACTCTCAAGCAGAGTAAGTGGATTCATCAGTCTCCGGCGGAGCCCCGTGAACGTAATGTTATGCCTCTATGTCTGCACAGCTCACATTTTACAGATCGTCCATTCACTGTGGCGATTCAAGTCAAACACATTGCACAACGGCAGTGCCTCATATGGGCATCGAGCCTCAAGGTTTCAGGGAAGAAGCCCAGGTCCTTAGTCACAGCAACACACCGCTGCCCAGTTCTGGCTTCAGGCCTGTCATTTCTACAAATGAAGATATTTTTTTTATAAATTGAGTCTTCAGTTCTTGGGTTTATATAGGTCAGCTGTGGCTGTGAGACAGGTCTGCAGTCCAGGCCTGGTAGGAGGGACCTGAGAGAACTGAACAGCGCCGAGCTGGACACGGAGTGCGAGAGACGGTGTGAGCGCATTGCACTAATGAGAACAGGCTGTTCTGCCTGTCTTGGCCCGTCATTTTTCCCATGCTTAAAAATAATCAAAGAAAGATACACTGGAGGGAGAGATGGAATAGTAGGGTGAAAGGAAGGAGAACAAAGGGGGTCAGGGTGATGTCCAGACCGGGTCACAAGAAGGGACTAATTAATTGCCTTACATGTGAGTGTGCTTTTCAGGTCACCTCAAAGCAACACCAATGCCGTCACCCTCTCACACACAAGAGAGAACAAGTGAGACGGGAACTGAGAAAGGGACTTTTCGCTTAGTAACACTAAGGCAGTGAGCTGTGTGAAGGCTAAAAGTCACCGGTAATTTTGGCAGTCTGGCCGGTTATTGCGGGTTGATGTCATTTTGTGCATATAAAGGGGGAGCTTAAGGAGGAGGAAGGAAGACTGGACAGATGGAGGTGTGCTGGCTCCCTCAGGATCTGCAGCTGCCATAACTCTCTGAGAGGGCCATACGGCAGACTGCTGTTTTCATATAAAGCCAATAATTCATGGTATTGAACAAAACCTATACCTAAAATTCTTAGTTTATTTTCAAGGCAGCTGTATATAGCCAGACTTTATTTTGAAGGGGTGTGTATATGTGTCTAAGCAATGCATATCCTGAAAGACAGTGTAGCACATCTTGAGATGAAAAAAATTGCAGAGAGAAAATGTTAATAAAGTTGTGTTAGTGCTTATATTTCTCTTGGCATTGTTTATCTTGTAGTACTATGAGGAAGTTGGGTTTCCCCTGCATGGAATCCCCTTTCACATATAGAACAGAATAGATGAGCTTCCAAGCTGTTTAAGCAAGTGTGGCTGTTTATCCCAGCTTGATGAGCGTGGTGCTCCCAGACTCAGGCACGGCAGTGTGTCACACGTGTGAAGCATTTTAGGAAAGGGAAAAGAGGAGTGTGAAAGCAGACACAATAGCGATTCTGTATGTGTGAGTATGTGTGTGTGTGTGTGTTCCTGCGCACGTGTGTTTGTGTGCGCGTCAGCGTCGGAGTGCGGCGTGTCTCGGCGGGACGGCCCGGCGCAGGAAGCAGACGATGCCGGGGGCCCGCCGGTGCTTCCTGCATCCCAGGCCGCAGCTGCGGGGATATATATAGAGTCAGGCTGGAAAAGCCATCGCCCCATGCTACGCTATCGCACAGCACTTTGCAACAACACCACAAGGTCCCATACAACAACATACAGGCAGGCTGCACCAGCAGTACAGCAACACCAACCATACAACAACATACAGGCAGGCTGCACCAACAGTACAGTGTAGACCCACGGTACGTCAGGGTCAGACGGCTAATCTGAGTTTGAAGCGGAACAGTGTGAATGTTATTATTAGACCTGCGTGCTCAGTATAGCAGCCACATTCAAGAGGTGCTGTCAAGATACTGTTTGGTGTAATGCTTTTCAGCCGTTGGGCTGCGTGGTTTCTGTCCCTCTCTTTATCGTCTTAGTCACAGTCCTATTTTAGCTGCGCGGACCTCTGTGTGAGAGTTTGTGAGGGTGTGTGTGTCGCAGTTGTAGAATTCGCTGTAAATGTCAGACCGCCTGCGTGTCTGTTCTTTATCCTCCTGGGTCTGGGCTGTGTTAAGAGTATCGAGAGGGCGGAAAACCTGCTGAACCGCAGACCTTAAGCTTGACCTTTCCCGTTCACTCTAAGTGTCTGTGCTGTGTGTCTGATCTCCGTCCATCTCTGTACCCCCCTCCCCACCCTCCCTTTCTTTGTGCAGACCTGTCCCGGAACCGGCTGCCGGAGCTTCCTGTGGAGGTGTGCATGTTTGTTTCCTTGGAGAGTCTGAACCTGTACCAGAACTGCCTGCGCTCACTACCTGAGAGCCTGATCAACCTGCAGGCCTTGACGTACCTCAACATCAGGTAACCGACGCATACGTACGCACATGCACGCACAGCAGGTAGTGTGGTTGCATGTTGTAATTTACATTGGACTGGTTGTCTTACACTCCTTTGCATCTCCCTCTCTCTTTCTTTCGTCCCTCCCCTTTTCTCTTCTTCCACTCTCCTCCTCTCCCCAATCTCCCCCCTCTCTCCTCCTGTACCTGTCACTCCCCCCCCCTCCTGTACCTGTCACCCCCCCCAGTCGGAATCAGCTGACCACCCTACCAGCCCCAGTGTGCGGTCTTCCCCTCAAGGTTCTGATCGCCTGCAACAACAAGCTGGTGTCTCTGCCAGAGGAGCTGGGCCAACTGCGACAGCTTACAGAGCTGGTGAGTCACCATTACACTATCACACTGTTATAATTCTACACCATTGCACTATCACACTGTTAGACTTCTACAACCCTGAGCTATTACACTGTTAGACACCATTAAGCTATTATACTGTTGGGCTTCTATAACATTAAGAGGTTACAATGTTGGGCTTCTACGCCATTAATATATTGCCCTGTTGGGAAACTACACTCTTATTCCCCTGCACTGTTAAACATTACATATTTGTGCTTTTATACAGACTGAAACTTTATACAGACTGTTAAACATCTGCTCCATTACTTTTTTTGCAGTTTTATTATTTACTTTTTTACACTGTTTCATGCGTACGCCCCCATACTGCACAGTGTGTGTAATATTACACTGCAGTGAGGTAATGCCAACGTGCTATTCGAGTTACGCCACACTCGCATTGTACTGAAGGTATCGTTTTACGCTCTGACTCGTGCAGTGGGAATGAGTTTGGCTCACGCTCAGTTTCCTGCTGTCTCTTTCAGGATGTGAGCTGCAATGAGATCCAGACGCTTCCTCATCAGGTCGGCCAGCTGGAGGCGCTGCGCGACCTCAACATTCGCAGGAACCACTTGGTGCGCCTGCCCCCAGGTCTGACCCTCCGCACGTTGCCACGGTTACGGGGTCGCCATGGCTCTTTGGGCCCTGGCTGTCTGTACCCTGACCTGCGGGTGACTTTGTGCTTGGTTGAATGTGGCCGTGTTAACGTTTTCCCGGCGCTGAAGCTACGTTTTATTGGCGTTCACACAGAGCTGGCGGAGCTGCCGCTGGTGCGTCTGGACCTCTCCTGCAACAAGGTGACATCGATCCCGGTGTGCTACCGCAACCTGCGACACCTGCAGAGCATCGTGCTGGACAACAACCCTCTGCAGAGCCCGCCTGCACAGGTAACGCATGCCCCAGTTCAGCCTGGCCCAGGGACGCCTCTGCTTTCGCTGAGTTTCCTGACAGCCTTTGCCCACCCTTAGTAACAGCTTCTGTTTTGCTCTCCCTGACTCTCTGTCTGTCAGATCTGCATGAAGGGCAAGATACACATTTTTAAGTATCTGAACATGGAGGCGTGTAAACCGGGGCCTGAACTGCAGGACTTTGACAGGAGAGCGCTGGCCTGCGGATCCTGGTGAGAGTGGACACATGCAAGCTCAGTCAGTCTTTCACTCACTCATATGCACACACTCACTCACGCCTGCCCATTCATTCACTCACTGTCTTCTCTTTCACACACACACATACATTCTCCTTCTCTTATGCATA
This sequence comes from Megalops atlanticus, assembly GCA_019176425.1. NCBI lineage: Eukaryota > Metazoa > Chordata > Actinopteri > Elopiformes > Megalopidae > Megalops > Megalops atlanticus. Next base: position 16,192,446 of record CM032896.1, read on the forward strand.
CTTTTTCCCCTCACACTCACAAACAAGTTCCCTTTTTCTTACACACATTTTTCTTTTTATCACACTCAAAAACAACACATCTTCTATCTCTCTTTCTCTCACACACACACGCTCACTCGCCCTCTGATGTGTTTCTCTCTCTCCTCAGTGTGGATGAACTGTACCCCGGCCGGTCTTACGGAGCCCTGGACTCCGGGTTCAACAGTGTGGACAGTGGAGACAAGAGGTGGTCAGGCAACGAGGTAAGAAGCAGAAACATGGACACCCAGATGGATGGACAGACAGACAGACTCATACAGAGACAGACTCACACAGACAAAAATACTATATTAATGTCCTTCAGATTCTTCTCTCTGCTGTACACATCTCACTCCTAGTCAACCAACCAGAAGGGATAGGACCCTGGAGTCGTCCAGCTACATGAACCACTAAGGCATAATTCTGACAGCTCCTGCAATACTTCTGTATTACTTTACTGTGCATTATGCTCACATTGAAAGCATATTCACCAGGTTTCAGAAGACTGAGAGTGAAGTCGAAAAAAATTGAGCACTAACCAAAACGCCTCAAGCAAAACACCTCCAAATACCCAGGCGCAGTTAAAGTTAGCCATGCTATGTGACTGTGGTTTGCTTTGTTGTTGTGCAGTAAATAGTGCTTGTTTTTGCATCGGGTGAATCTGCACCATTTAGTTCCCGCTCTTTCTCTCTCTGTTTCCCGCCACCTCCCAGCCCACAGAGGAGCTGTCGGACCTGCCGCAGCGAGTGGCGGAGATCACCAAGGATCAGCGACACCGCAGGGAGAGGGAGGAGAGCAGGGGCGTGGCCAACGGCAACGGTGAGGGACAGGAGGAGAGACAGGGAGGGGATGAGAGGGAGTAGTTTACAGTTTGATCTTTTTTTTAGTATATAAGAATTACAATTTAACAAACCAAACTATAAATATGTATTGTTGAGAAGTATGTAATGTTCACATTTGCCTCAGTAATCATACAGCATACAGACTCCTATCTCATGTATGAACATCAGTAATCTGTATCACTTAGATGTTTAATAAACTATGTTTACATTATTTACATTATTTTCTTTGTCCGAATACTTGATTATTTTTTAAATGCCCTGTTTTTACTGACTCTCATACCTTTACAGGTAGCATACCTTTACAGTGGTCTTGGTTCAAAGTTTATTCCTACTTGGTAAAACTGAGCTGCACAGTGGAGACTTTGTGCCAGAGAAGTGTGTGTGGGGCTGGGTGGTGTAGGTCAAATTTTGCTGTTAAATGTGTTTCTGTGTCTTTGTGCTGCCATGGTCTGTTTCAATGATGGCTTAATTTTTCACACTAACACTTCTGTCTGTGTCTCCCTGTATGTCTGTGTGTCTTCCTGTGTGTGTGTGTGTCTGTGTTCCAACAGAAGCAGAGATGGAGCAGATAGACTTCATCGACAGCAGCTGTTTGGAGGAGGAGGAGGAGAGGCAGAGACGGAGGACAGACACCGCCAGCCTCAGCACCCAGTTCATGGCCTACATCGAACGACGAATCACCAGAGAGGTGCGTGTGTGTGTGTGTGATGTATAAGTCCATGTTTGTGTTTTTTTGTTTGTGTTTTAATGTGATGTGTATGTGAGAGGTCAGTGTGGTACTGACTGTTGCTCTGTTTCCTGTCAGCGCTCACCAGTGAAGCCCAGAGACACACGGACAGATGAAACTCACAGAAACGGCGCCCTCAGCAGGTACACACACACACACACACTCTCACACTTGCACAAGCTGACCACACAGAGCACATGTAGCAGTGAGAAATCATTTTGAAGGTGTTCAACTGCTTGTTTTCCCTGCCTTACCCTGATATGAGAAGGTTGGTGTCCTTGTTTAAAATGTAATGGGTTATATATTTTGAGTTTTCAATGTGAATCAAATAGGGAATTGTCATTCAGATCTTGTTTGCTAGTAAAAATTACTTTTTCTTTCACACTTAACACTAATGTGCAACATGCCACAATAGAGCTAAGGTTAATTAACAGTGTGCCGCAGAGTTTTTGACTTTCAGCTGTGCAGCGCTGGAAATGCCTTTTTTCGATGGCTTATTCCCACTGACCTGTGTCCGGGTGCATTTGAACATTGTCATGTAATTAAGCCATTTCCAGTTAAGCCATTTTTCAGCCATCAACTTGTAGTTAAACATGGTTTATGAAAACAAGCTGTAAGAGATGTGTTAGCACAGCCAAATAACCCACTGAAAAGCACAGCACCATGTGGAATGTAACACAATTATTGAACTCCCCCTTTCCTTCCCCAGGAGCTTCCTGAATGGAAGAAGTGTGTCGCCCTCTGCTGGTCAAAGTCAGGTACTGTTGCAATCTCTGTTCATCAGTTCAGCCATCCAGCACTTGACAGAATGACACAATTTGCATTTTGCTTACAACGGTACAGAAGTGCAGCCATTTTAAGATGGAGTTACATTTGATTCTTTGTACCCATGAATCTGCTTCCACAGTGTGCTTATTGCCAATTTGTTCCAGTACTAAGAATGTTTCTCGTGTCCATGTTGTCTAAAACCATCTTTTGGCTAAAATGAATCCTAATTTCTCCCTCTTTGGGTCAGCGGGGTACAGGGGCGGGGTCAGGGCTAATGGGAGTGGAGCGCATGCGGAGAGAGGCCCAGCTCGCTGCCCTGCAGTATGACGAGGAGAGGCAAAGGGGGCGCCATTCCCAAAAGGAGCCCATCATGACTTACGCCAAGGTCAGGGGCCTGGAAGTCTCACACACAGACACACACAAGCACACAGACACACGCAAACATACCCACACATACACTCATTTCTGTGGCCACATGTTTAGTGGTAATATGAGTTAATATGTAAATAGACCTTTAATTAATATACAGATTATTCCGGGGTGTTAATAGAATTAATGTGTGTATGAAATCTGATGTGGAAAATTAATTTTAATGAATAAATCCTGGGCATTAATTAACAGAATTGATTTGTTAATGGTTTGCGGGGTGGAATATTGATGCTGATGAATTAGGAGTGGGTGCTGATGAAAAGAGCAGGTATGGTGTTGAATTCTGATGCAGGCCATTAATGCAGAACCATGCTTCTCTCTCTGCAGCTCAAAGCAGCGCAGAGCCCCTCCAAGCAGAGTCCCACAGAGAATGAGGTGAGTCTGTCCATCTGCATCTGCCAGTCTGTCACTGTCTGTCTGTGTGTGTCTGTTTGTTTGTCCCTAGGAATAATTTATGTCCTAGTTCCCTGTATTTTTGAAGTGGAAGACGATGTAGTGTTGAAGGTAAAGGGGAATGGGGATGTAGATTAAAGGGAGGAGGGGAATGGAGGTTTATTTTAAAGGGGGGGATGGAGATGTATGAACACACCTTTGTGATGAGGGAACAGAAGTGTTGTGCTCTGTGAGATCCTGAATCTCTTGCGTATGTTTGCATGTGCATCTCACTACTGAGAGGAAGTCACATCATTAATTGCTCTAAAATAGAGCCTTCCCATCCCTCTCCACTTGCCATGCTGTGCTCACTGTCCCATGCCTCTGGCCCCTCCTCCTTCCCCTCCTTCTATTCCCCCAGAACACGTACCCCTCCAGACGCTCTACCCATACGGACGACTCCGCCCTCTTCATGGTAAGAGCATGTTTGCATGAGTGACCCCTCCCCCTTTTCCCATTACCCAAAAAGGAGTAGGATCAGCCTGTGTATACAGATCAGCCTGTGTATACTGGCCATGAATAGTCTACCCATCACTTTGTGTTCCTCTTTTCTCATACAGCCTACATGTCTATTGTTCCTCTGTCAGTCTGTGTGTTTATCTGTCTCTGCATCTGTATATACTTGTGTCTGTGTGTGTGTGTGTGTGTGCAACCTGTGTTTCTGCCATGCTCAAACTCACTTGTGCACGCATGCGCACACACTCTGCACCCTCATACACACATACACATTCACTCACTCAGTCATGTATACAATCCCACACACTTGCTTGCATGCACACATCTACATTGGACACACAGGCGCACGCACACACACACACACACACACACACACACACATACACACAGCTGTTGTAAGTGTGCCTCCATGCTTAACGCTATTTACCTGCAGAGACCTTTCTTTCGCTTTCCTCCTCTCTCGCTTTTTCCTCTCCTCTTTTTCTCCACACTTTTTTAAACATCCTCTTGTTTTTATTTTCCTCTTGTGCTGTCCTTCTCAATCCTTCCTCTGACAATCCATCCCTGCTCATCACTGGAAAACCCTTATTTTATAAAGCTAATTTTCCTCATATGCATCTTGTCTGTGTTCTTCTCTCCCTGCAATTGCCAAAGTGTTTGCTAATGAGCTTTTGGCACCACAAAAGCACCTGTGGTCCCAAGGTTATTGCTTTCAATTCTCAAATTGCTTTCAGTTACCTTCAGTTGTAAAACTGTTTTACCACTAAACTTTTTCTTGCTATGTTAGGAGGGGGAGGGGTCAGAGTTTGTGGAGGCAAGATGTAGTTTGAATAGATGGGTTTGAGTCCACGCTTACACATGGACAGTATCCCCGCTGTGCTGACGGGTATGAGGAGCTCATTCCACCACCTGGGGGCCAGTATAGAGAAGGGGGGTGACTGAGACCAGCAACCCTTCCAGGAAGGGATGATTAGGTGGACAGAGGTAGCAGAGTAGGGTGGTCTGGCAGGAGTGTGGGGTTTGATAGGGTGCTGTTCTTGGTGCTGTCTGTCATCAGTGCTTTGGTTTAGTGTGCATACATGTGTTCACAACTAAACAATCTTCTCAATCTTCTCCTTTCCCCGCGCTTTCATCCTGACCCCCCTTCACTCACCTGGGCCCCTCTCCGTGACCCCCCGCGGTGTGTTGCAGAGCGAGGAGCGTTCCCCCCTCTCCCCAAACTCCTCTGGGCCCCCCTCAGGTAAGCACCCACCGCACTGACCCTTTTCACTCTTTATGTCATAATTCACTTCGTATTTTCACTCCAAAGAACAGGAAACATTAAGCTGAGCATAATGCATGTCCTTTTTGGCAGCGTCTTGTGTGTGTGAGCGCGCGTGTGCGTGTGCGTGTGCATGTGCGTGTGTGTGTGTGGGTGGATGTGTGAAAGGGTGGGTGGCTGACAGCGTCTGCTGAATTTGTACGAGTTTCCGTAGAGGTGTGTGAGAGTTTGTGTTTCGGTTGAAATGGGAGGAAAAAGTGATGCGTGGCCTGGAGGATGTTGGCGTCTCTGCATGTGTCCATAGTGTGGACAGTGTCTCTGCACCCCTCACTCGCTCCTGCACCCCCCTCTTGTGTCTCTATGGTACTCTCACCACCCTGCCCTCCCAAGCCCCCTCCCACCCTGTTCGTCTGCTTCCTGTTTACCCTGCAGTCATCCAATCACCTTCCTGTCCTGGCCCCATGGCCCTACCCTCCTGTCGGGGCCCCGCCCCACGGCCCCAAAGCTTCCTGTTCCGCCTCAGTCAGAGAGAGGAGACCAGGAGAGGTAGGTCGGGGGGGTCATGAACTCTGACCCCCCTTAAGTGGATGGATTGTATCAGTGCCTGGAGTGGCGTTGCTGTTGATGAGATGTCAGATCATGTTAATTGGCATAATTAACATGCTAATCTTAATTGATCATGGTAATTAGGAAATTACTCTTTTAGTGATTAAAGAACAATCCTCTTCATAAGTATTGAAGCGGTCCTTTTAATTTGCAGTGATTGTGAAAGATCTTGTTAATGTGCATTGATTAATGAATAAGCCTGTTAATTTTCAGTGATTAATGACTGATAATATCAATTCACCGTGATTAATGACTGATATTGTTGATTGTTACCCATGCTGTGACAGGGTGAACTGCAGTGGAGACTTCCTGCCGGTAACTCTGCTTGAATAAACGATACATCTCTTTTTTTGTCTCTCTCTCCTTTACCATTTCTTCAGCAGAGTCAGGGGTTCCCAGGTCAGAGCCTGAAGAGACCACACCCCCTCAGGCCCAGGGCCTAGTGGGAGAAGAAGCAGAACTAGTAGAGCAGCTACGTAAGGTGAGAGACTGTCCCCGTATTGAACAAACTGTCCTTGCCCATCGATACCACCCTGTCACATCCGATACTCTCCTCAGATGATTGAGTGGCGTGGGGATGCTTGTCCTGACAGCCATCCGCGCTTTCCCCCACAGAACATCGAGTCCCGACTGAAGGTGACGTTGCCTAGCGACCTGGGGGCTGCGTTGACCGACGGGGTGGTGCTCTGCCACCTGGCCAATCATGTGCGGCCGAGATCCGTACCTAGCATCCACGTGCCCTCACCTGCTGTGGTGAGTGTGTCCTGTGTCGCTCTCTTACTGTGCCCTTGTAGCTCCTTAATGTGTGATTTAGAAGGTCTCAGAGTCCCTCGGCCTCTGTGTGTGTGACCGATCCTCTCCTCTTGTCCGTTGTTCTGTCCAGCCCAAACTGACGATGGCCAAGTGTCGGCGGAATGTGGAGAACTTCCTGGAGGCGTGTCGCAGGCTCGGGGTTCCCCAGGTGAGAGTGAAGGGGTGTCTCAGTGTTCTTACTGTGTGTGTGTGTGTGTGTGTGTGTGTGTGTACGTGTAAGTGTACGTACCTGTGCGCATGTATTTTGGGCTCAGCAGTAGCAACCCATCTCACATACTGATGCAAGCTCAGACCTTCAGCTGAAAACTTATACTTATTGTCCTTGACTTGATGTCTGTTTGCTGCTACTAACAATTTCTCTCTTTTTCTCTCTTTCTTGTCCCTAACCATAATCCTTCCCTCATCTCCCTGCTTTCCTTTCTCTCTCCCCTTTATTCTACATGATAGCCCCAATGTCAGGGGTGCCTTTGCACTGTAGGGCAGGTACTGGGGAGTGAAGGCATGTGTGTGTGCAGGACAGTGGGAGCCCTGCTCTCTCTGGCACCCCCTGCCCAGCTGGCTGCCTTTGCACTCTTCCATCTCTCTGTCATGTCTGTACTCACTGTGTGCTCTCTACTGCCCCCTGGTGCCATGTTTCTGAAAGGCAGTGCAGCCTGACCCAAGGCCAAAGAGCAACAAGTGAAACTTTGCCTTAAACATCAGAGGTTTATCTATGGTGTTACCCCCTCTCAGTGTTACTCTGCAGTTAACCCCATCAATGTCTAACACTAGTTAAGATTTCTGGCTTTATTCCACCAAAGTGCTAGTGCAATGTTGTTATAATGTTGCTTCAGTGTTGCTCTGAATATAGATCTCTCTGTTCTGTAGTTTGCTATGAGCGCAGAGAGGAGTTGGCCCAGTGGGTGGAGGCGTGGACTCCCCACCTCTAGGTCTCATCCACAGTGATGTGACAGCACCGCTCCAGTCTCACTGCCTTCCTCTGTATCCCCGTAATGACGGTGTAGCCTTTTGCAGGAAAAGACAAGGAGCTGCTAGCTCGGAGGAACAGCCGTCCCCTGAACTGGGTTGTTATGAAAACAGTTACTTACATGGTCACTGGAATAGTAAGAACATAATGTGACAAAGTGAAATTCTGCCAGAAGTCTGGCATAGTGCACTTTAAGGCCAGGAGAGTTTCCTGAGCAGAGAGCTACAAGAAATTACTTGAGCACATAATTGCCTTAGCAGAGACTGCCTGGCCAGATGGTTACCTGAAAGGAGATTACCTCAGAAGATACTTACCTGAGAAGAGATTACCTCAGTAGATAGTTTCCTGAGCAGATAATTGTCTCACTAATAATTATCTGACTCTTCGTGTGGGTTGTCATTTTTCAGAGTGGGATATTTTTATTCTGCAAATGGAATGTTGAAGTGGTGCTCCTGTATTTACAGAGAGAGTGACTGTGCGTGCGTGCGTGCGCGTGTGTGTGAGAAAGAGAGAGCATGACACACACACACTGTATGCTCCTTCCATAGAGTATACCTCTTTCTCAATGTAGGAGAACGAAGCAAAAATAAATACAACGGTGGAGAGGTCAAAGAGAGATGTTGTGTGGATTCATCATGTATGTCCTAGAATCCTGTGCGCCTGCATAGTGTGACTGAAAGAGCTGTAGTGCTGCACTGACTGTGCTCACATTCTCACAGTGCTCATGTCTCACAGCTCCACTCCTTTTGTTTGCCTGCTTTGTTTAGTCTGTCAGTCTGTCTGTCTCTCTGTCTTGCCCTGATCTACCATTTTGTCATTTGTTTTGGTGTCCTTTATTTACAGTGTGTTTCCATCCAATTCATGGTTGGTTTTTGATTTGGTTCTTAGTATATTTTAGATTACAGTTTACCATCATCATAATTATAATTTGCCCATCCATTTGAATTTTTTGTTCCTGGGTTGTTTTATTTTTCCTGTCCCTCCCCTCCACCCCACCCCTGCTCCAGGCCCAGCTGTGCCTTCCACTTCATATCCTGGAGGAGAGAGGGCTCCCCCAGGTGGCCGGGACAGTAAGTGCACTGCTGGAGCTGGCTCCCCCGAAACACTCCCCCTCCACCTCAGTCAGTGCCACCACCTCCCTCGCCATTTAAGACGGGCAGACAGACTGACGGACACAAGGAACCACTCACAGATCTGACACTCACCCTCCCGAACCCTGGACTTCACCCTCCCCTTTCGACATGGCCCCCACCCTGGTGGGAGGGCACCCTCACACACCTTCTCCCTTTGCGGCGACCCCCTTCCTGCAGAGACTGACCGAGAGCCTCCCCAGAACCCCCAGAGGGAGAGGATGAGGAAGAGGAGAAATTTGGGTGTGAGGGCCTTATGTTCTAGAGCCAGAGACATCAGGTCAGGGTTCTTTTCCTCAGGACTGACAGACAAGACAGACAAACAAACACAGGGGCAGCCACTTTGGACAGAGAGAGTAGAAGAGAAAGACAGTCATTCTTCCTTTTACATTCACGAGTTGTCTTCTCAGTTTATTTCCCTTTGGTATTGTCTCTGTGTAGGGGAGTTTTTCATCCCTGGTTTCTTTTTGTATATTATTATTATTATATTTTTATTAAGGTCAGAAGGCAGAGGTCTGTGACATGGAGGGTTGGGATGGGAGGGATCTTGCTGCCTTGGTAACTTGGAGGATATTTATTTCCTCTGTATTCCTGTGTGTCAGTGTGTCAGGTGACCTGGATTGCCCAGTCCCCAGAAAGGAAGTTGACACAGCTGTCTCGTCCCGGTTTGATGGAGTGGCTAAGAAATTATGTCTTTTTAAGTAAAGGACTTTTTAAGTAAAGGGTGAATGCACCTGATGTATCCATTTCAGGACTCTTTGCCTCCAAGATTTTATATCTTGTGTTTGGAATGTTATTATGCCTTACTCCCTTTGGGCAGTAATCTCTGCAGTGCAGGAGTGCTGAAACGACACAAGTGCAATTCTCTGATATGCACACACACAGCTAGCGGCAATTTATCACACTACAAGTCCCACAGTGCAACTCAGCTTGGAGAATAGGCGCTATTCCACTGGCATCGTCCGAGCAACTCACAGGCACTTGACGAATTCGGGGTTGCCTCAGAGTGGTGAGGTGGAGGCAAAATACCCACCCCAACCCTAGTAAAATGAGGACAGTTTGTTCAACTGCTGCAGGCTCCTGGTCATCATCAAACCTGGGCCTTAGAAAAGCACCTTGCTGACTGAGTCACTCAGGAACCCTGTAATGTGCATAAATGCATAGCCGAAGTTTGTACCTGTCACCAGGAGGTCAAGGCCTAAATCACACACAAGCCTGGTGTATGAAATCAGCCCCTTAGTGGTCCCATTTTACACCACAGTAAGAACACTACAACACTACACAGCAACACAGTGCAGGCTGGGGTCTAATACTGTGCAGCAACAATAACGCAATATACCCAAAAACAATGGAATTGTGCTTAAATGGACACCACACACCCAATACTAAGCACCTCAATAAAAACACTACACTACACAGTCCTACATAGCACTACACTTCCCAGCATAACACAGCACAGCAGTACTGCTAGGAAAGCAGCTGCTATGAACCCTGCATGTGGTCCTCCTCCCCCTGAGAGATGGGAAAAGGAGATGTTGTTAACAGGTGTAATCACCTATGATACAACAGGCAAGTCTTCCAAGTCTGAAATGGCTCACCCTCTTCTGACCAGTCACCACATCTGCAGCAGACAGCACAATGCTCTTTGTGTTTTTAGTGAATGTGCATAGAGGGGTTTTGCAGAAGACTGGGCCTGTAGGCATGCACAGCTGTATCTGCTGTTTTTCAGTCATGTTACACCAACTCCCTGACGCAGTCATTTTACACCAGTTCACTGATTCAAGCCTGTTTCACAGACTCGTTCACTCAGACCTGTGACCCTGACTCACTCCTGATGGACTGATTCAATGACTGTTACAATGACTCATGATTCATTTTGGTCAAATTTTTATCAAATTTTTCATCAAGTCCCATTGCTTTTTACACATACTCACTTTCTTAAGGCAGGGATCGAGTTTGACTCCAGTTTTCTTTACCCAGCTCAGTTGTGTACAGATGTTCAAAAGTCTGTCACAGTGAAAGATGTGCTTGTGGAAACTGCAACAATGTGACTCAAAATGAATGCTCCCCCATGAATTATGTTCACTGGACTTCAGTGACTGCCTGCTACTGTTATTGCAAAAACAGCAGGAGGGATATATTCGTCAAAATGTAAATTGTAATAATGTTTGAATGTACAGAGTAATGGAGCGCTTCCAATTGAAGTGGTTAATCTGTGGTGACTTGCAATCTTAACTTTCTTAATGACAGTTTTCTGGGGTGAATACGTTATTACTTAACGACAGGTAGCAAATTCAGTACTACTTTGTGTATGTACCAACACAGATCTGAACTGAGAGTATGTAGCCCTGAGTTTTGCTACACTTACTCAGACCTGACTTACAGTTAGGGAGCATGTACCGATCCTCCAGTATCTAAGGGGTGCACTCACACAGGACACACAGGCAAGGTGAGGGACCAGAACACAGCCCAGCTGGACTCACACAGGTAACTGGGAATGCTGGGAGGGGTTGAAGGGGGGAATGCTCTTAAAGTGTATCACTGCGAGTTATAGTGACCTCTGACCTCTGTGTGGACGTGTAGGAGACAGGGATGGAGTGGGTTGTTTTTATGTGTAAATATAACAGGGGATTTCTGTTTTATACACTTATTCCTCTTCTGCATGCTGGGTCCACATGCACAGTTTGAAAAACACAGAACATAAATGTAGATGGAAAAAAGTAACATCTTAACTTTCTTTTTTATAGACTTCAGGCTTTGAAAAGGGAAGTTAAAGATGATTTATTTGTAATTATTATAAATGTGCTTTTCTTTCTGTATAGATATTTTTAATGTTTTTATCTGAGTTTGTGTGTTGCAGCTGTTTCCCTGGCCACAACCACGTGACCCCACTGTAGGGTAGTTCACTCTGTGACTCTACAGTATATACACATACATTCCGTTCATTTAAATGTACTGCTTCCTGTACACTGAAGAGGATTTCCTCTCCTTTACAACAGAACCTTCTCTTGCGTGGAGTCTCTTTTCTTTTAACCTTTTTACAGCTTTTTTTGAACAATTGATCATCACAAAACATGCTGTATCTGGTCTGAAATAAGAGTGTATAGAGAGAGAACTTCCTGGAGATTCTATTTGTTATCTTTTTGAAATGGTTCAATAAAGTGCAGTTTCCCACCCCTGCCTGTGAGTTTGTGTTGGATGTACAGTGTAGTTCAGTGGGGTGGAACATCGGTCCAGCTGTTTCCGCACTGCAGACTTTGTGTAGGTCTTTTAGAAATGCAGTTGCTGGATTGAACTCTGTTAACGTACAGGCTAAATGTGTGGATGAGCAGAGGGACATATTGGATTGGAACAAATCTTTGCTGAAATACAAATGCATCATGGTACACCCCTGTAGTATAAATTTAAAGGATGAATTTTTTAAACGCTCAATAGCTTTTATTCAAAGATTTACTTATATTCTTTCTTCACTTTTAATTGTATTTTAGCTCTCCACATTCTTGCAATGTCCTGCTTCAGAGTCTGGTTCAAAACAGAGATTTCCTGTGTAAATAAAAGAAAGAGCTCAGAAAAGCTAACATGCTAAATTAACCTGCTGAGATGTAAGTCACCTGCGCTAGAACATTTACAGCAGGAGAGCCACTGTACACAGCAGCAAAGCCACTTCATACCTGAGATCTCAGACCAGGGTTGGAGGAGCCATTAGTTCTCTGCAGATGCTTCAGAGAGTGGCCAGGGTCCTCCAGCGCCTGCTCCGTGCCAGTGATGTTCATCGACCTGAGAAGCAACAGATCCTGTACCAGGAACAGCGGTGAGGAAACCAGTGTTGCTCCGTACAACAGACGCAATGCCACAATCAGATGAATTCCCTAACTTGTATTGCTTCACTAAATATCCCAGTGAATGAATGGACACTATAAAAAAATTACAGCTACTTAATTTCCCCTCAGAAAAGGGAATCTGCTAAAGAAAGTAATGAGTAACTGATACCACCTATGAGTGGTACTGTGAAGTACATCTTAATGGAACAAAAGGTGACACATGCTTTGGGCCCTAAACTCTTGAGTTCGGCTGTTTCCCGTGTTAACCTGGGGGCTGAGTGGACTTACTGCTGACTGATCTGAGTGGGAGTCCTGCAGCCCTGCCTGCAGCCCTGCCTGCATCCCATACACCATCCTCTTTCCCTTTGAAATCTGCCACCAGGGGGCGCTGTAGTTGTTCATCAGACCCATGAAGCAGAGGCCCTCAACCCTCTCTGGATTCACATCTGAAACTACAGAGCCACCACGTAATTTGTTTCTGTTGTTTTTTTATATATACTACTCATATACATCAGCTGCAGCTGTGTTTTTAACTGACCAGAGAACTGGATAGGATCTAAGGGCTGTTTGTTTCCTGTAAAACAGAGGTCTTCAAATGAAATTCAAAAGTGAGAATGACATAATTATGCTCAATTGTATCACAGACCTGAGTCTTTCTCAATCTCTGCTGCCAGGAGACAGTTGTCAGCCTGCAGGGTCTCCTTCTGGGGCTCCAGCCTGTGTTCCTCCAGAACAAACTATTGAGATTTCAAATTTTAAAAAAAATTCATTATCACCTGTGTCTTTTGACTCTCCTGCCTTTTATTTTATAAAGCTTGTTGGCATCACAGAGTATTTACAGAAATGTGTTTACTACACTTTAGTTACTACAACATACATTGGAAAAATGTTCAGGTAACAAACATACCTGTGGCACTGTTGCATTGTCACTCTCACTCAGAATAGAGAAGAGCTGAGAGTTTCTGTCATTGCTCCTATTGTCAGAAATCTGCTGTACAGTATCTGTCTTCATTTGCTTGTCTGAAAGCAGTTTTTCCCCACCCTGTAACAGCTGACTGGAATCTCCTACAGTCTGGTTATTGCTTCCATTGGGTTCCTTAGAGGACAGAAAAGTAATCCCAAGAGCAAGAGTTCTTAAGAGAAGAGTTTACAATTTTTGTAATGTAACTATTTATAAAAAAAAAAGGTAAAAATGTGGGAATGCTGCACTGATGTATTATTTTCAGCTTTACTCAGCAAAAGAGTCAGCTACATAAAGGAGCAGAGCAACAAGTACACAGACAGAACTGATTTTATGTCTAATGGGTTTCACAGTGAGATCTTTGTCCTGTTCTTGTGCCATACCCTGAGTCTGTGATTCACCTGAATCTCCTGGTCTTTCTCCTCCAATGTTATGGTGAGGCTCTGCACATTAGCCTCCTGGTACTGCAGTTTTTTCTCACATTCAGAGAGCAGCAGGTCCTTCAGTCTCATCTCCTTGTTGGCCTCTTCCAGAAGCTTCTGCACCTCATTCCAGTGAGAAGTACCAACATCATCAAAGGAAAGAATATACACTTTCCTGCTCACACAGAACAGTATCTCAGTACACTGCCACAATGTACTACATCTGAGTGGGTCTGCAAATTTACACTGATTTGGAATGTTTAGCTCATGTACCTCAAAGTCTTTTGACTTCCTATTGAGGTCTTCCTGCAGCTGAGTGATGGCTGTCTCACTCTCTCTGAGGATTTGAGATGTTCGGACCTCAAACTCCTGAGCTGCTTTTTCAAAGGTGACCCTTACATTGTGCAGCTCCATGTCTTGCCTTTTTTGCTGGGTATCTAGGTTCTACAGCAACAGGCATTAGCCTGAGTCACCCACTATAAACACAATGAAACACATCTCTTCCACAAACACAGTGTTCCCATGCACTCATATGGTCAGCAAACCCAGTGCAATGATACAGAATCCATTCAATGTTCTGAGGAGCAGCTGGAACAACAGCACTTCAATTACTACCAGACAACAACAAAACACTTCTGTGGTCATTGGACAACAGAAAAGTAATCTCAGAGACATGGTTTTCAATGTTAAGAATGTAACTATATTTAAAGATGTTACAAATGTGGGAATGCTGCTCTGATAAATTGAACAGAGGTACAAGTACAAAAACAAAACAGTAATTTTATGCCTAACAGGTATCACAATGAGACCTTTGACCTGTTCTTGTGCCATGCTCTGAGTATGTCATTCACCTGAAGCTCCTGATCTTTCTCCTCCAAGGCTGTGGTAAGGGTCTGCACATTAGCCTCCTGGTCCTGTAGTTTCTCACACTCAGAGAGCAGCAGGTCCTTTAGGGCAATCTCCTTTTCAGCCTCCTCCAGAAGCTTCTGCAGCTCCTTTCAGTGAGGAGCACCAACATCATCAGGAGAAGGAACATATACTTTCCTGCTCACACAGAGCAGTATCTCCCTGTTCCTGTGGTATTGTGATAATATACCACATCAGGGATGAGTCTGAAACCTCATGTGGAGTTTATATTAGTTGTATGGGAATGTTTGGATGATGTACCTCAAAGTCCTTTGACTTCCTGTTCAAGGCTTCCTGAAGGTGAGAGATAGCCATGTCGCTCTCTGCGAAGACACGAGACGTGTGGACCTCTAGTTCCTCTGCTGCTTTTTCAAAGGCGACCCTCACTTTGTGCAATTCCATGTCTTGCCTTTTCTGCTGAGCATCCAGGTTCTACAGCAAAAGGCATTAACCAGAGTGACTCACTGAATAAATACAATAAGGCACATTCTGAGATCTCAAAATACACAATCTGGATCAAACACCTTGACATCCTTAGAATTCCTGTCAAGCTCCCCCTGCAGGTGGGTTATCACAGCATCCTTCTGGTGCAGGGTGCCAGACACTCTGGCCTCCAGCTCCTGCTTTGACAGCTGCAGCTGTTCAAACACATCCTCGATGTGGGCGAGTTCAAGGTTGCTCTCTTTTGACAGCACATCCAGACCCTC
Source organism: Megalops atlanticus (assembly GCA_019176425.1). Lineage (NCBI taxonomy): Eukaryota > Metazoa > Chordata > Actinopteri > Elopiformes > Megalopidae > Megalops > Megalops atlanticus. The sequence continues at coordinate 16,207,712 of CM032896.1, forward strand.
AGAAAATAACAGGAGGAATTTGAAAATACAACCAGACAGACGCCACCTGTGAAGGCATTAAGTGGTACAGCCCTCAAACTGTTGTTCTACAATGAGAAATTATTAGTTATTTGGAGATTTTTTATTAAGAAACAGGATGAAATACACTTAATTTATACTTATATATACTTATAGCTGAACAGATATGTGCCCAGAAGCCCTAAGTTCAAGCCCAGTAAAACTACATTTGAGCTAAATAGATAGTGAAGGCCATCCACACAGAGCAGCTTATTTCACTTCTGGTATATGCTCTTAGGACTGATATTGGATCACCAGTCACAGCCCTCAAACAAACCTACAACTATTTTAAGCAAAATCATGGAACAGCTATGTTTGAGAATCATCCAGCTATGTTGGATTTGTTCAACAAGAAAAGTGTAAAAAAAAAAAACTGAGTATATGGATAAAAACTGCTAAAAATGAGAAACAGTAACCTCTCCTAAAAGCTGACTCCACGTGTTGAATGATTCTTTGATCTTGTCTGTTGTCATCATTTCCATTTTCCTGAAAAAAAAAAAGGAATAGACATTTAGATCTCACAAGGGTAGTTTGTGCTTCTGTTAAAAGTCAGTCTTAAGAGGCTACTGCCTTTGTCCTCACTGTAGACACAGCAATTATATGTTAGCAGCAGTTGGATGTCAAGTATTCATCCTGCTTGATATGACCACAGCTGTTCTGTGGTCTCTCTTTGTAGAGGTAGATGAAATTCTTTATTCTTTCTTTTTATGTTTTAGCTGAGAAAAAAAAGAACCTGTACTATATCGTAGTCAATTGCAATTGAAATATAAAAGAAACCAATATTTGCTATCTCTTTATTAACACCTTTTTAATATTTTAGTTATGTTAGATATAGTATCACTTGTATTGATCTTTGATTTTTTTTAATCATGGGAAGGGTCTACTTGCCACAAAGTTAGTATCTGCTCCTTTCAAGTGTCCTTGTGTTTGGAAACAGACAACAATAACAATGCAGTAACATAATTCAAATCATAATCTAAATGGAACGATCCACAAACAAACGTTCTTCCACCGCGCATAACCGGTCCGAACACGAATCCCCAAGATTCTGAACGTAATATGTCCTAATAATGTAAACTATTGACAATTACTCTGTAAAAATGTGGTTCTTCATCAATATAACGCTAAGTGCCATTGGATGACGTTTAACATTCACATTCATTAGTTTCAATTTGCTGGTGTTATAATGCAAGCTCATTCTGAAGTTAAGTTTTTCAATACCTTTGCAACATTTAATTTTTTACTCATTTTATGTCTTTCTGTTGTTGCAAGTACCCCAATGAAATTTTAACCGAAATTTAGCAATGTTTTCCTTCACCATCCGACTTGTTGTGCTAATACTACTAATGATAATAACAAGAAAAAGAAGCACATGAATAAAGTATTCATTACACAATTAAAGTGCGACTTCGTTTACATGTAAAACTGCAAACTCGTTTAAGCCTTGTTTTGTTTGCTGGATATTACATACATAATACGACATTATTTTCATTATTTTTTACGTCATTATTTTTACGTTCATTCAGGTCAGTCGACCACAGTAACAACAATAAAACAAAATGTATTAAATAGCCTAATAATCCCCAAAACTGGCTGTCATTGTACGGTACAGTAGTATATGAACAATGTTTTAGTCAGGCGCTGCCGCGGCCACCCCCGGTCCTTCTGTCCGGCGTTAACTTTCCGCCGGTCTAAAACGAGTTTCTTTCCCCCATATTTGATAGCAGTGAAGGTGAGGAAAACAAGAGACGAACTAGATCAATGAGGTGTTTTACAGTCATGGAGGTGGATAGGGGTGATAATTCCCCTCGGTACATATTGCGATGAGTCCTACATTTGTGTACACATTTATCTGTGTACTGATGAATCCAGGATGTCAAGGATGTTTGCAGGATTTCGTCTGAAGCGGGGATGTGTTACAGTGAGGAATCACATGCACCAGTAAAGTACGCCTGTCATGTCTTATTTAAACGCCTGGAGATCGATAAATGGTTATTTTCGCAGTTTGCAACTTTAAGTCTTTCGCAGTGGTCACTATTACTGCATAGTTAACACCAAGGAGAATAATCAAAGTTGCTAACATATAGTAACGTTATATTTGTTAATGACTAAATTATCTAGCCGAAGGTCCCATATGGAAGGTACGTAGGCATTGCCTTTATAGTCAGAATACGAAATTTATGAGTCATTGTCCTGCCGGTAAGTTATTAGTCGGTTTGCCAGTTTAATTTATGCATGGGCTCCACCAACACTTTCTTTCCTTGTCTCTGCTAATCTAGGGTCTGTCGTGCCTGTACGCTGTAGCTACCTCATAATGTCAGGCAGGTGAGTATATCTACAGCAGCCGTCAGTGCTTTATTTACTATTCTTTGTCGTTATCTGGCTGATTACTGCTTGTGTATTCGGCTAAAATGTGAACAACTTTATGGTGTTGCTAATATGAGCTCATTTAAGTGTCTCTTTGCCTTCTATGTGTTGCCCGTTCATTGTGTGTGTAATGAATGCGGTGTCAACAGAGGCATACAGCAACTCTTGCGTTGGCTTTTAAAGGGTGTCTCCTGTGGCATCTTTGAAGTTACGCATGAACATATGTTACATATTCATGATGCATGTCACTTTTAGTGCATTATATAGTGTACGTGCAAGACAGGCACCGTATGTATCCATAATATGTATATGGGTAGTATTTGATGAGGCAGACTGTAAACCTTCAGAAAAATGTGAGGTATAGAGAAGTGACCTGCTCCAGGACCTCATGCTCTGGTTGCATGCTGCTCCGTCTGCATTCGGAGCTGGGAGGAATCCCCCAGTGTTGGGACCGGGCTGCCAGTTGGTTTACAGCATGCTGACTCTACCTTTCCCCCTCAGACTGTGGAGTAAGGCCATCTTTGCCGGGTACAAGCGCGGCTTGAGGAACCAGCATGAGCACACAGCCCTGCTGAAGGTGGAGGGGGTGTACACCCGTGAGGAGACAGACTTCTACCTGGGCAAACGCTGCGCCTATGTCTACAAGGCCAAGAAGTGAGTGTCTTATGAAGATCACAGTGCTGTAGGTCCTCCTGCTTTCCTGTCTGACTGCTTTCCGCACCCATGTGTGTATGTCAGTGGGGGGAGAAACACACATGATGCTTTGCCTTTTAGTGTTGCCTGTTCATTCCGTTTGTAATGGATAAGGTGTCAACAAAGGCATACAGCAACTCTTGTGGTGGTCCACAACTCTTGTGGAGATGTCCACAGTGGCATCTTATTCAGGGCTACAACAAGGATAAGCACGAGGTGACATGCATTAGGAAGCGTGGTGGGTCTTACTACTGGTTGCTTTTGTGTCATGGAGTTGCTATGATTATCTCTTCACTCACAATAAGTACTATTCTCTGATTGGCTCAGATACTTCAATACAAATCAAGTATTCTGTCAAATATGAACTTGAGTATTGTAACGGTTGTTATTATAATTTATTGTAATCCTCTTGCCCCAAATATATTCCGAGGCACAACTGGAAAGTGAATGTTCAGAAACTGATTGTTGCTTTAGCCACTTAGTCTGATGCTGAAATTGGATGTTAACCTTTCCAAGCTCCTGATAAGGGGAAAGACATAATGTGCTACACATTTGTGATTTGATGCACTTGTAAACCAATTGTAAACAGATTGCAAATCACCTGCTAGAAAGAATTTGCCCCTCTAACTCACTGAAGCAAATCAAGATTATTTATGTCTGACTGAGTTCAAGCATGAACTTGTTTTGCAAATAGTCTTTTACATAGCTTTTGCCAGGATAAATGTATTTTACAAGGTACTCCATACACATTTAATTTCAGACTAACCTTTGTGCAGTTCTGAGTCAGCAGACTTTTGGTTGATGCCCCAGTCATTATTTGAATACTTCAAATAATCACTGCAGCCCTTGCACAGAGGAAAGCAACTCGCAAGCCTGGTCAGGATTTTTGACTTCAGTAGATTGTGCCTGGGAAGTGGGTTTCATAAGGTACTACAGCCTGTTAATTTTACTCATTCAGTGGTGCAGCAAAGCAATGCTTTCAGTTTATGGCTGAAGGGGGAGAGAGCAGTCCTGTTGGTGTGTGCCTAGTTAAGCACTGCATTATGGTATCAGTGACCTCACCACCTTGTTTGTTTCTCTGCAGGAACACTGTAACCCCTGGAGGCAAGCCCAACAAGACAAGGGTCATCTGGGGCAAAGTCACACGCGCCCACGGGAACAGCGGGATGATCCGCGCCAAGTTCAGCAGCAACCTCCCCGCCAAGGCCATTGGACACAGGGTTCGAGTGGTGAGTACCTCTTATTGCCCGCCTCCTTCCTGATGTGATTCTTCCCCTTCTGCTGTCACCATTTTGGTGAGCAGCAGAGAAGGTTCAATCCAGTTCAACCAGGCGGCCAGTTCCCTATATTTTCTGTGCTGTGGAGACTTAGCTTGATGATCAGTCTCACTTCTTATCGGGAACTTCAGGGCATGGAAGACTTCACAGATGCAATCATACTTTGCCTTCATGTGTTGCCGGTTCATTCCATGTATAGTGAATGTGGTGTCAACTGAGGCATACAGTAACTGTTGTTGTGGTCCAAAAAAGGCTGTGACAGGGACACCCTTATTCAGGACCATGACAATCACAAGTCTATCACACCATCTAGAATTCACTGCTTGCTGTTGGTTGATCAGCATAGAAAATAAGAAAACACTGATGACTTGTGTAACCCAGCACTCTTTCTCATGGCCTCTTACTGTATGAAAGATGAAGTAGTGTGTTATGTGCCACAGTAAGTGGTCTGTCAGCTTGGTGAATGTGATGTTGTGAGCTGCTTTGGATAAAAGCGTCTGCCAAATGAATAAATGTAAATGTGAATGTACATGGTGGCTCATGGCCTCTTTGTTCTCTTTCAGATGCTGTACCCATCACGGGTGTGACTTGCTTCCATTTTGTACAATAAATAGTCTGATCCCTGCTCTGTGTGAGGAGTTCTGATTTTGGGAAGGAGGGGGTGGGGAGTGTGGGGGGGAGGGGGTCTGTATTCCATCTGAACAGTTCCATGATGTCCTGAAATGGCAAACAAAAATGTCCTGAATGCCAAAAAAATAGTTTTTCCTATAAGAAATCTCTTACTAGCCTTTTCCCCCACAACAGATTTAGGTTTACAAGTGTATTACATGTGCATGGTAATGATTGCCTTCAAAAAAGATTTACTATTTTGAAAGAAAGGGTACTGCTTCCTATCCAGATAGGTGCTCAAATACAGTAAGAAAAAAATGTAAGTCAACTTGAAACGGCAGTGTCTTTTCTTGACACTGTGGGTCTGTTGGCCCTCTGCTATTTGACGTATATATTTTTTAATCCTTTATGGGTTCTAAGTCTCTACTCTCTTGACTGGTTCCAAGGGTCATGCCTTGTGGCGATCCTATCAGGTTCAGCCCAGAACTGAGTCCACAGTTTGTGCCCATTATGTGTACCTGTCCATATGAAACGATGAATAAATGGTAGAGGAAGGGATGTTTCTTTCTCCACAACATGTATTGAATGGTAAAAGCTTAACGTTAAATATATGCTATGTAGCCAGGCCAAGGTGCCCTGGATGCCTGTGTCATCTTGGCAGATGAAGTAGTTGAAATGGCAGGTAACTAACCAACTGTGAATATAAAGGTAACTGCCAAAATAAAGGAAAATCTTGAGGAAATGAGGGATACAAAGTATATTGAAAGCAGGTGCTTCCAGACAGGTGTGGTTCCTGAATGAAGCAATTGACATCCCATCACGCTTAGGTTCATGTATAAAAATGCGGAGCCGGCCCACATTGCCCATTATTTTGAGAAAAGGAAGAGAAAGAAAAGATCTCTGTAACTTTGAGAGAGGTCTTTATGTTGGAGCACATAAGGCAGGAGCTTCAGAGAGGAGCACTGCTCAATATGTTCCATGAAGGAGAGTGATGAAGGTGATGCTGGTGTGGAAGTTTGTGGGAACGACATTAACTAGGGGCAACTGTGGTGGAAAGAGCATACTCCTTGACCCTGATGTCTGTGCATTGGCTTGAGATACAAGGCAAAAGGATGAAGGGTTCTGGTGGCTCTGTAAAGTTGTGGGCTGGCTTGGTTTAGGTCCACTCAATCCCTTAGAGGACAAGGTACATGCCAATAAATACAAAGCCACAAAGTGATCACTTTCATCTTACGGTAAAGCTTTTCTGTCATGATGGGAGTGGTCTCTTCCAGGATGATGATACTCCCATTTGCAGGGCACGAATGGTCACTGAATGGTTTGATGAGCATGAAACAGATATAAACTGTATGCCACGGCCGTTTCAGTCACCAGATCTCAACCAAAGTGAGGACTTGGAGTCTCTGGAGCAGCACCCAAGACAGGGTTTTCCACCACTATCAACAAAACACCAAATGATGGAATTTCTCATGGAAGAATGTTGTCGCCTCCCTCTAGTACAGTTCCAGACACTTGCAGGATCTATACCAAGGCACAATGAAGCTATTCCGGTGGCTTGTGATTGCCTGCCATCCTATTAAGACATTTTACATTGATGTTTCCTTTATTTTGGCAGTTATCTGTATTTTGATTGCTCTGTAATGAACTTGTACTCCAACACTTTGATTTTCTTCACGCTTTGTTCTTAGTTGCAACTGGACCATCGGCTATAAAGAAACTTTTAAAGTGAACGAGCCTGTTCAGTACAATTTTGGTCAATTAATGTATAGGTCTGGTTACAAGTTCAGATATTCTAAAACATTCTGCCACGCCTGACTTCTTGTTAAATTAAGCCGTTGATCTAAAAAGGTTTTTTGGTACTTTTCAGTTCACAACCAGTATCAAAGGTAGAAGTGTAGGGACAAAGTTTGTCCACCAGAGGTCGCGCTAGTTCCACTGATGCTCTGATTGGAGCCTTCTGGCAAAAAGAGTGATGAAAACGTCGGGGGATAATATTGCAACATCCAGCGGACATCGTCACTTTTCAGACACCCAGGATAAAGCATCCAATATGGCACTATGACTGTAACAGAGCACTTTGAGAATAAAAACATCTCAGTCGCTACATTTGAGTAAGCTTGTATAAAAGACTATCGCGTAAAAAGGCAAAGTGCAAGTGTGAAGAAACCCTTACCTAAATAAACACTATCCCCTACTTCTAACGATTCCCACCAAAACAGGAAATATCTGTTCATTACAGTAAAGTAAAAAAAAATCCAGTTACTCATTTTAAATAACATCTTACTATGCAATTTTTCTTACAACCACATCAAACAACGGACACGAATCGCTATTTTCATCTGTCCAGTGTTTACGTCCTTTTTTATTTTCCATTGTTTCGTTAACTTATAACTGAGAAAGTAGGCAATCGTCTTTATCATAGGAACATATCGCTCTGTTGGTTTGCATTACTGACCATGGTTCACTACACACGTCCAAAATCGAACACTCTGCATTTCTCGAAAATGTATTATGGAAATTTGACTGGGGTCTACTAAACTCTAGGGACTATGTTTAATAAAAAAAGACCTAAGGAATACACATAGTTATCCACTTAAATGTGTAGCCCACAGAAATCCCCTGTGCATTACTGAAACCATGCTAAGAGCGTTTTTAAACGAATGATGAACTTCTTTAGGCAACTTTGGTCAGCACTGCGCGCTGCAGCACCGTTCCCTGAAATTCTTTCTCCATTCCCTTTTCTCTCTCCCTTTCTCCCTGTTCGTTTTCTCCTCCTCCTGCAGAGGGAGTACCCTGGAATACTAAGGGGCAGGTTTTATTCACACACATCGGCACACAGCTGGTAAAGAAAGAGAGAGATCAGCGAATGCACGGCCCAAGGCCCTGGAAAAGAACGCACCGCCGAGAATAACTTTACTCCTGTAAATTGGGGGAAGAATCAAAGGAAAGGGATATACAGGTGAAAATATTGGCTAATTTAAAGGATCGCGGTCGTTTTTGTTACACTTCATTGGTGTTGTTCGTTAACCGGCCATTCGGGGAGCAGACCCGTCTCCAGCGCAGACAGGGCAAAGGATTAACTCCAACCAGAGAGTCGGTGCGAAGCGAACGCGTACAGAGGGGAGCCGGCGCCGGGGAGGCAGCTTGAGCGACCCGGGGCTGGATGTGCTCGGCTTCCCCCTCCCCAGCGACCCGCAATGGGGGAGACCAAAATTATCTACCACCTCGACGACCAAGAGACTCCGTACCTGGTCAAGCTGCCCATCGCTGCGGACAGGGTCACTCTCGCGGACTTCAAAAATGTCCTCAATAAACCCAACTACAAGTTTTTCTTCAAATCTATGGACGATGACTTCGGGTAAGATCGAGGATCAGTTTTCATTTTCTACCAATATATAAGGTATCACAGATGTAACAGGCTTGTCAGATGTGATTTTGCAAAGCCGTAGCTTTACTTTTCCCCAATTTTCTTTTATCAGCCAATGCTAGCATGCTACGTCTTTTTGTCGGTAGCCATCAGTACTCTCTTGGTTTATTCTGTTTTAGACTTTTGGATTATATTCAATCTCCGAGACTCGGGCAGTGGGGGTTGGGTGGAAGGAGTTTCGGGGGAATGTTCGGACGCTTTGCGATTTACATAAAGGAGTTAAAGTGTCATGGAAGCCAGTTTTTTTTTCACCATGCTAACCGCGTCCATCTTGGAAATGGACGACTCCTATATATGGCTATTGGCAGCGCTGGGAAGGGGGGTTACTGTGGTGCAGTTTGTCCTGGAAGTCTCACATTTTTAGGAAGGAGGGGTCGACGAGTGCGAAAAGGTGTTGTTTTTTTCGGTCGTGGTCAGGGGGTCTGCATGGTGTTCAAGGTCAACTCAATCCGTTGATGTTCTGGGACTTAAGAGTTACGGGGTCAGGTCATTGCAATAAAGCGAGGCTCGCTATATGCTTAGCGGGGGTGGAGGTTATGACATCATAGGTGATCTTAAAAGGAAAACAATGACGACTAGTCATAAGTGCAAAGCTTGTGCTTTAAATTATGACAGAATGTGGGACGGTTCTTCTTACAACACGCGTGCAGTGGACCCTTTTTACGTTAACGATTGATGGCAATGTCTATCACATTGCTTTTGAGTTGACTCGTTCTTCTTCATGCTAGCCCATTTTATCTTTTTTAAGCATGTAATGTCTGCAGTTTAACTGACGAGGCATACCTCGCTGGAAATTTTGAAAGAGAAAACGTGAAAATGGCGGATAAGGACGCTATGGGAGGGGGTGGTTGACGGACGGGATTCTTTTGTTGTCAAAAGAAAAAGAAAAAAATGTCTCCTTTTGTCCTATTAGGTTTTCCCACACTTGGTTAACAGCGCTCTCGCTTGGCGGTGTGTATTTCATTAGCGGCGGGGAGGAGCGCTAGCCGAAGCACCTGGAATGCCGAGTTGGAAACAGTGTATCACCCGGGAATACAGCACGTTGTTCGTTGATACAATAAGCAGATGTAGGCCGGAGGCTCCGGTTGTGAATTATGGTCAAGTTTTAGAGTCCCACCCCCCTCTCTCTCTAAATTCAAATCCATACAAAGCAGTGATTTTGTTGTTATTGGCAAAGATTTTTTTCGCCGATCGCGCCACGATAGGATTCCACATGCACACATAGAAAATAAATGTGCCTTCCTTCTGTTATGTCCGCCGCGCTTGTGGTCGTTGCGTGGTATCAAATCCAGCTGTAGCCGCTTTCAACGTACGCATTTGTGGACAAACCGGTGGAAACGTCCGACGCACGTGCTCGCCATGCCGTGACATAAAGCATGTGACTACTAAAAACTGGACGACCACAGTACGTATATAACCACATTAATACATATATATAAACAGAGGCGTTTGAGAGTATGGGTCTTGCTTAAGGGTGTCACAGCAGCATCAGGCCCGTGACCTGCTGGTTTTATGCCCAGTTCCCTAACCAATGCATCATGCCGCTCCACCATTCACAATCAAATCTTGAACATCACCTCTGCAATTAATTGCTAAGGTGCAGAGCAGACAAGTATGTTTAATTGCGTTATGTATAGTTGCTATTTACAAGTCATGTTTTGGGTAGATTTTAGGATCAGTGACTAGAACCAGGCTAGAGAGCGTTCACTTGGTACTGTACTCTTCGCTCTCTGTCTTTCTCTAGCCCGTAATAAGTTGAGCCTCATTGATACCACTGTAATCACATTATAGCTGTCCTAAATCCTCACACCTTCACACACAAGCATACAGCAGCTGTCTCACATGCTCGCACACACACAGACACATGTGGACTCTGTGTGGAAGAGAGGGTACCCCACCGTGCTATTAATAACGCCAGCACAGGCTCCGATGATTGATGCGCGCGCTAGTTTGTGTGTGTTTGGCAGCTACATCAGGGATTCCACACCAATGGCTGCTGGTTAAGTTTTTAAAAATAGGTGCTTTTCATCATGGCCAGTTGTGTCTCCCACATCATCATCCCCGCTCTTGCCATGAAACTTTTTCCTTTCTAGCTGTCCCATAGGTCTGGTTAATTTCTTCTGCATTGCTTTCCGATTTCTGCCAGATATCCATCACCGCTTGTGGACCTGCCCTGAGACTGTTAGTTCATGCAAGCATCACATGAACCGCACACTCTGCTAATATAAATGTATTGTCACAGGCATTGGGAGCCCTGTGATGGGCAGCAGTGTGGAGGTCAAACCCCTGTGCTAGTGAACGCAGGGTTGTGTTAACTCAGCAATGGACACTCCTAATTTGCACTACTGAGCAGCTCTGAACCACTCCCTCAGAATCCATGTAAAGTGGCCATTGTTTAACAGTTATCCAGTATAGGGGCATTTGCCAGGAAAATCAGTGTGGCCTGTTTATTATTCAAATGTTTCGTTACTCCTCTCTCATTGAACGGAGGAGCTCCCGTCTTTATCTCTACCTCCTTTGTTGGACAGCAAACCTGCTCGGCTGGCTGGACCGGCCGCCCCCCCTGTGTTTGGGTTGATCGGAGGTGAATAGTGATTGACACCTCATTAGGGTGGAATCTGACACTGGCTTGTAAAGTGTGTGCGCGCTCTTAGAGGGGGAAGGCGGAAGAGGGGACTGGCGGACCTGCTGCCTTCCACAGACTTAGCGCTTTGCTGCAGAGATTCCTAAAACCCAATTGCGGACATCTGGGGCGCATTCGGTAGGCTGTGAGGCCGCGAAGAGCTGCGACTATTTTTCTCACGGGCAAGCAGTTCGCTTGAAACCATGTGCAGCACATTTCGGTGGTGGTTCTCTTTTACCCCTCGGTTTGAAGGGCGTGTCAAGATGATGTAGCACTTAGCTACGGTGTTTCAGCCATCACAGAATGGCCATTAAGCTCCTGTTTTGGATAATATAAAACAGTCTAAGGAGGGTGTTGACAGCAATAAAGGACATTCAGCACTGTGTTTGTCATCAGTACAGTTACTATTGTTTAACTATAGCCAACATTAAAAATTGGAGGCCTTAAATTCAAATTAATTGGATGGATGTTGGAACACAGAGTCCAGTTCTTGGCTGGAGATAATTAGTCTTTGCTTGCTTCTTTTTTATTTTTGAATAGTAATCATGCATTAATTTGAAAAATCAATCCCTCACTCCCACCAGCTGGGTCCGTTGGGACTGGGCGCGCAGATGTAACTCGTCCATAATAAATGATGCTAAAACGCTAACTTGTCGCAGTGAATCATCAGTCTGTCGAATTCCCGCTAACGGGCGGCTGTCAGCGTGAAGTGAGCGGCCCTTTCGACGGGGCCGAGGTGCACCACGCTCGGCCGGTCAGAGAGCGCCGGAGAACACTGCCTTCAATCAGAGCGCTGCGGAGCACTGGGTTCTGTCAGCAAGCAGTACATCTGGGGAGAGATCCGGGGCTCTGACGGGGTCGAGAAGAAGGCTGCTGCCAGAAGGGTGTTTGTTTTGGGAGGCGATTTGCTCTGGCCTTCCCATCAGTGTGTGTGTGTGTGTGTGTGTGTGTGTGTGTGTGTGTGTGTGTGTGTGTGTGTGTGTTTTGAGGACAGTCAGATGGGAACCCATTGCTCAGAAGTAGAAAGCCTTTCTCTCTCGCTGCCTCGTTCACCCTCCCTCTCTCACCCTCTCCATCTCTCTCCCTCTCTTTCTTCTGAATCAATGTTTTTTTTTCCTTAAGGAAGCTGACCTACTTTCTTCTGTTTTATTTCCCTGTCTTGTCTTTTCTTTTGTGTGTGTGTGCATGTGAATAGTGGATGTTTGTACATCAGATAAGCGAGTAAGTTTAAGGATAAGGGGTTTTTCTCTCTTACACACACACACACACACACACACACACACACACACACACACACACACACGCTCTTCTCCTGCCCCCTCTCTCTAGTTCTCTGCGCCTTGGGCCTTATTTTTCTGCACTGAATTAAATTTTGCAATCTAATCAGTGGGGCTCATGAAAGCCTGGTCATTTTATGAGCAGTCAATTCCATTTCCAGATCAATAGAGCAACCGCACCTGACCGAACAGGACCAACATCCACAGCAGCCCCCTCGCGGGTGGGGGGGTAGGGGGGCGGCTGGACTGGAGCAAGTCAATTCAGGAATGCATAGGTTTGCTTTTAAGGGGGGGCGGAGCTGGGAGACTGAGAAAGTTTGTGGTTGGACATTCCTCATTTTTTTTCTTTGCAACGGCTTTCAGTAAGGCATGCGTTACTAAGTGCTTTGATTTAATTTAGGAGTAATCACCAGTGACATGTAAGTTAAGTGGTGACGGGAAGGTTCAGTACCTCAGGGTGACACTGGGCCTGTGACGCAAGTCAGAATGCAGGGAGGGGGGTGAATATTTTGGGGGTATGGGTGTTTGTGGCGTGCTTGGCTTAGCTGCTGCAGGGATAGAAACAACATCAGTCCCCTTTCTGTATGTGAGAGGCTTAAAAGAGCTTGCTGCGTCCTCTGGACCGGTGCTCCATCTGCAGTAGGCCATGTTCGTGCTGCTGTCACTCACAGGGTTGAAGCTTCGATTTCCGTAGCACGAGGCTACTGTTTTTACCAGTGACAGGATGGCAGCGCAGGCAGAGAGGCTGTGGGTTTTAAAGACTTTGTTGTGACACTCTCAGGGGACTGAAAACTTCCCAGAGCTTCCACCGTCAGGGCAGACAGGCTAGCCTCAGGGACAGTCTCTTTAAAGGTAATCTGAGGGGAACATCATGTGGTATGGCTGCTGTTTGGGAACACAAGCTTCTTCCTTATTCAGCTGATTGTGATTGACAGGTCTTTTACAGCTGTTATTGGGATGATGTAAATTTGCATTAGAGGAAGAAGTGGAAGAGTGGTGCAGAGTTCAGGTTGTATGATAATTTAACTGTAAAATAATGTTAAAGTGTTATCAATATTTAGTATTTAATGAAAATAATAAGTAGGTGATAGTACAATAATGACAAAACCACAAGTGTTTTGGGGTTAAGGGGAAAATAATAGGGAATGATAATAAGGATTACTGACTTCCAATATTAACCTAGAACAGAGGCTGTATCACAGAATGAAGGATCCCCTCTATATCTTATATAATCTCCCAGATGAGGTTTTTAATAAGACGCAACTACAGAAGCACATCCTAATGTCAGTGTTGGTATTCAGTCATATATCTCCCCTTATGCCCCAGCTATTGTAGAAATGTGTGGTTTCTAGAATCCATGTGCTTATTTGGTCTGTCATGAAGTCTGTAACAATCTTTAAACGAGTCCTGCTAATCAGCTAATTAGTAATAAGAGTTGGAGAACGCTGGCTAGAGTATGAGGATATGACTGAAGTAGGCCAGCCTTTGGTTGGTAACATAAATCAAAGTTATGAAAGAGAACAAAGAGCAGGACTTTGGATTCTGTAAGCCCAGAATGAGAAGGAACTTTTTTTCTTCTCTTTCTAAAAAAAGGTGTAGAAATGACCATTTTTTTCAGTTCAGAGTCCCTTAAGAAACCCAGAATGGGATGTAACCCATCTAGCTGCAGCAGTGTCGCTGTGGGATCGAAAACAAAATTAACTTTATTTTTCAAGTGTTTCAAGTTAGGAGAAACAATTACTAAATTAGTACAGAATTCAGTTAGGATTGGACAATGTAGTTAGCGTCACTTGCTCTGTAACAGTGAACGTTCCTAAATATCGCATGTTTGAGTTAGGGCTGGATTTGACAGTGTTTCTGGAATATGTACTCTTGGTTTTTCAAACTGAACTCAAGGGTTTTGAGGGGTATTGAAATGTGATGCCTTGAAACAAAGGTGGTTTAAAGATTCAACTGAACTTCCACCAGCAGCAGCTTGTTAAGGTCTTTCCGACAGCCTGTTACCTTTCTACTGTTGGCCTCATTAGCAAACATATGCCTAGTTGAATGTACCTCAACCTGTCTGTTCTTTACATTCCAAGTGAGGTCTGCTTTCTCTCCTTCTTGGAGAGAGGGAGAGGGGAGAGGGAGAGAGAATGTTTTGTCAGGTCACGGTAGCTACGGGCTCCAGGGTTATACCTGCCTGGGTGTAGGAAGGACTCGCTGTGCCCGTGTGTGTGTGTGTGTGTGTGTGTGTGTGTGTGTGTGTGTGTGTGTGTGTGTGTGTGTGTGTCTGTCTGTCTGTCTGTCGGATGTGAGTATGTGAGAAAAGCATGTGCAGGAATTGACAGTAGTGCTGGCCTGGACCTGTTTAACATCATTGGATAGCTGACTGCAAGAGCCTGGCATATTTCACCGCAGTTGGTCTGTTTATAGCTGACTAGCTTGTCAAACTGTGGAAGAAAAAAAAAGTAGTGACAGGGAATTTGTATAACAATTTGTTCACATATGGAGAATATAGCTACCATTTAGCTAACTAGCTAACAGTGATAGCAAGTGGGGTTTTCTTCCTCCTTCCTAACATGCTGCCTGTTCTGAGCTGGATAACCTAGACTCGCTGTTTATGTACCAAATAGTTTTCAGCAAATAACCTACACTTTTTTCAATTGTTTTTTCACAACTGCCTTCACAGCATGTGTCCTGGCCTTTACTGAACTTTGCATACCACTGAAACTGGAAAATATTTTGGGTGCAGTATGCTCTCTTGCAGGTTTTGTGTCCAATGCACTCTTTGTTTGTTTGAAATGGGTCTGTATATGGGAGCAAAATGAAATTGATCAACTAAATGTTTTTTTTGTTTGAAGCCGAGTAACTTCTTCTCAGAAAAGGCAGTCATTTGAGGAGATAATATAGGAGTGTAATTCTTTTATTTGATTAATCGTAGACTCTTGTAGAGGTATGTTCTTGGAATTTGCTGGCATGTAGGCCTAATGCTTACTCTAGCTTCAGCATGCCAGTGCATGGTTGAGCATAATGAAGATGTACTACTTAGTTGGCATTGGAATTTACGGCAATAAAAACTCTAAAAATAATCAGAACACCTAGTAATTGTTTTGACTCCTCCATTTGTCCTTGCCACCTCTCAGAAGAGATGCTGGGTGCCTAATGGTGAAGGTTTTCCTTCTTAAAGCAACATAATCTAGTCAAAACCCAGCATATTAGAAAATTCTCCACTTACTTCCATTGATGTTTGTCATTAGACCATTGCTTAACTATTTCTGCCTTATATATTTCTTTTTTCTCCAAAATGACTAGCCCAGTTTGTCTGTACAATATTTTCCCTATCATCAGACGCTGTGTGTGTGTGTGTGCTTGCGCACGAGCGAGTGTGTGAAGGTGTGTGTCTGGCTCTATAACTGAGTCTCGGCTGGCCAGGGCTTGTATCTGGGCCAGGGATCATAAAAGTGTTTGGTTTTTGGCCGCGCTGCGCTAATTTCTGATTCAGATGTGCCTAAGGAGACCTGGGTCCTGGGGAGGGAGGGAGAGAAACAGGAAGAAAAGAGAGAAGGACTGCTCTCCTTTTTATATTCGTCTGCTCACTATCACTTATTTGCATTGTTTTATTTCGTATGGTTGGCTAATGGCGAGCAGATAATTATGTTAATACATTGACATAACAAAGAGAAAGTAGTTCTGCACAAGACCTGTTCTGTAGTGATGCTTGTGAACATGTAGAAAGACATGGACAGACTTGGCACGTCCTGGCCAGGGTGACTGACAGACCTGTTATCTTTTGGGTAACAAGCTCAGCTCCTTACACAATAGGCTGTAGTCAAATTTTTATGTGCTTGTAATGTGGGGTCTATACAACTTCATACCAAACAATACATAGAATTGAAAATGTTTTACAGTACACACCCATGAAACATCAAGCATGTCGTGATTAAAAGCTGTAGTCTTAAAAGAAAGCATGTGTATGTACTGTCTAATTTAATGTTTAATATCTGTCACTTCTGTATTCCTTCATTGAACAGTTATGAAGTAGGAAACGAACCTAAAATTATCCGTGTTTTTTTGTTTGTTTGTTTTTTTGCTACCACTTTATATTAAATTCTTCAAGATATGGTCTTAAATCTCTATTACTGCAGATATCAAGAGTGTAACTGTTACTACACCTCAGTGGGTACGTCATCTATGTGTCTTTTTGAACTGTGGAAAAAGGTAAAAACTGTTACTATGGTAATGGAGTCACATGAGGTCATTGCCTTTTCAGAGAGCAGCTGGGAGAGGTGTGGGTGGGACAGGGGGCGTACCGGGCACGTGTAAAGATTTTACTGTCACTTGGTTTGATTTGATTCTTTGGATGTGCATGGTGTTACTTATTGCCTGTGTGTGTGTGTGAGTGTGTACGTGTGAGTGTGTACGTGTGAGTGTGCACGTGTGAGTGTGCACGTGTGAGTGTGCACGTGTGAGTGTGCACGTGAGTGTGAGTGAAAAAGGATGTGTGTGTGCAGCCATCAGTGATAAGATGACGTTTGTTTCTGATGTTTGTGTCACTTTGAGATCTGTGTGCTCACACCTTCCTGTCAGTCAAACCCTGCTTTCCTTCTCCATTCATCCCTTTTACAAAATTTAGAAAGCTTTATTGGTATGAATTGATAAAAATAAGTAATAAGAATACTACTGAGTGGTAGTTTGCACAGCATTACATGTAGATGCAGAAGTGTGTATTCCTCTCCTTTTTTAAATGGATTTTTCTGTTGTTGGAGAGGCCTGTAAGTGGTCCCTTTGTCCCTCAGGCTGCATTACATAGCTGAAGGTTTCACTGATAGCTCTCCTGCTCTCCTGCTCAGGTTCTGTTGGGTAGATAGGTATAATTTGTGTTGCAGTCTATAATGAAGGGGGAAAAAAGGAAGTTAGGAAGTTGGCCAACTTATAATTAGGAATTCAATGCGGATTTTTCTCTAAGGCATAACGTCTACAGTGTGCTTTGTCATTGTTTATTCACTGCTAGGTTAAAATTTCAGAAGAATGTTTCCCCTCGGACTTAAATGGGGATATTTATTCAGTGTTTTAATGTCTCAGTGGCTCAGTTTATTTTTTTGAGGATCTTTGTTTGCTGCGAGCGCCCATGTCTGACAGTGGTTCTCCAACAGTACCACTGTTAGCTTAAGCTCTTGTTCCGTGGGCAGCACCAGAACCAACTAATGTGCATAGAGCAGGAATGTGGCTACTTTCCTCATAGAGGAGAGAGAAGATTCTTCCAACCTTGTGGCGATGACTCATGACCTTGAACATCATCAGACGTGGCTTCCCTGAACGCCAATGAGTGAAGAAATCTGTTCTTCTGTTGCCAGCCCTGATGATGCTCTTAGACTGAGTTCTGTATGCATATCTTTCATTAAACCTTGTATCACTTATTTTACTCCCTACACAAAGTTCTTCCATCACATTGCATCGCAGATTGCATGTTGGTATCATGTAAAGATGAACACTTTTTCTTATTTCGATCATTATGTTTTGCTTTTAGAGTGCGCATCACACTACATTACAGCACAATAGGACATTAGTGTATCCATTCAAGTTTAATGAGCCACAGTGTCAGACTAGGCTAACAACACTCTCAGACCAGTGAGTGTGAGCATAACACCATTCAAGCCCTACCACAAGTTAACTTGTGCAACCTGACTAGGCAATGGAAGCCAGGTATACTAAGATTGACAGGGAAATTAGTAGGAAGCTTTTATAAAAATCCTTTATTTTTTTAAAACTGAAGACTTCTTAAGGAGGTCTAGCTGTCTGCTCTGTATAAAATTGCGCAGGATTGCCTCCAGGTTCAGGGTGACTGGAATGAGTAATTTCTTGAGTCATATTCTGTGTCATGAGTGCTCACCCCCTCCTCCTCTGTCCCTCTTGCTCTCAGGGTGGTGAAGGAAGAGATTTCGGATGATAACGCGAAGCTGCCATGTTTCAACGGCCGAGTGGTGTCCTGGGTGAGTATCCCTGTCCCTCTCTCTGTTTCCCAGTGTATCCTTGTGCGCAGTTAAGCATTGGGGAGGCAAAAAGTGTGTTGGCTGCACAACTTATCACAATTTTACAAGACCTTCACATATAGTTTAGGCGTAATTTAAAAATATCAGGCAATAAGTCACAACTTAACAAACCAGAAAATTTTCTCTCTGCCCTCACTGTAGTCTTATGAACGTCACTGTGTTAAAGTGTGTTTGTGAATTACACCACAGCTGGTCCTATACCACTCCCATCCCACCAAAAAAGGGTCCCATAAACGAGTAAGAGCTACAAGACCTATCTTTAATCATATGAATGCACAGTGCATGAGGCTGCTCATGTCTCTGGTCGTAAGCATTAAAACAATGAGCAGAGGAGGAAGGAGGGGTAGAGCACACTTCATTCTGAAAAGCCTGAATCACTGGGGGGACACGTGGCCAACACCAGATTCGAGGCGATGCGCCATAATTTTAGGAATTGGAGGGAGTCAGACAGGGGGAGTCGGTTACCACTCCATAAAGACAAGACTGAAGAAACTCACCTTGCCTTGTACTGTTTTAGACCATGTTTCCTCGTTGGCTCAATCACACACACACACACACACACACACACACACACACACACACACACACACACACACACACATACATACACCCTTGCATGCATGCTTACATGCTCATATTCTCATTTTCGCTGTCTGTATGTCAGCTTGCTCATTGAATCTTCCGCCAGAGGAGAGAAACAGAAGATGTATTCTCCATTTCCTGTCCATTCCCTTCAGCCATAAAACACAGATTTCCAACATTCCAACTTGTCCGCCCAGGGAATTAAAGTGGGTTTCACAAATATGTTGCTCCTGCGATGGCTTGGCATTTTTATCCACAGTTGGACACTCCTGGAACTGTAAGTGGAAGAAACTCAAAGCTGTG
The DNA here is from genome assembly GCA_019176425.1 of Megalops atlanticus. Taxonomy (NCBI): domain Eukaryota; kingdom Metazoa; phylum Chordata; class Actinopteri; order Elopiformes; family Megalopidae; genus Megalops; species Megalops atlanticus. The sequence continues at coordinate 16,226,959 of CM032896.1, forward strand.
GTTCTGGAACGCCACAGTGTATCTGACAGAGAGATGGGGTCCCCTGGTGGTCAGAATCGGGAACTGCATGGCAGTTTTTTGTTGTATGTCTGTACGGATAGTCCCTACTTTAAAGTGATCAGGTTCGATAAGATGTATGTTCATGACGTTCATAAAAATACCACAGTTTATTGTTTTACATTACAAATTCCAGATTTACAAAGAGAGAGAGCTTGTGTTGTCTTTTCTTATTTTAGCTTGTGTTCATTCAGTGAGAGGGAGCTGAAGGCAGTTTTTGGTCCCTTGGACCAATCCTTGATGGTCCTAAAGAGCATGATTTAAATCTTGGTGTACACTATGTCCTGTCGTTCCTTAATATTCCGAGTGAAGTATTCAATATTGTGACATGAGTGACATGTTACAATACTGAATATTTTTGCTACACTTTATAAGTAAGTATATTTAAATGCGAACATTTCTCTAGTATTAACATTGAATGAAAATCTACATGTCAAAATATACTGAGCCTTTTTTTGTAAAAAGTTACCTCTAGCCCATGCCTAGCAACATAAGCCCCGCTTACAACAATGCGTCTGTGGGAAAATAGGATTCAATCCACGGTGATCCGGTTTGTGATGGGGTTTCCAGGAACACGCTGTTTCATAAAAGCAGGGACCGTTGTGCTTCTGAACAGAGAGGCAGCCATGTCCTGGCTGGCCGGACTGATTGGATTAGCTAACCGGAATCACAAGATCCTCAACAACACCCCAAAATATCAGTGTCTAACAAGAAGATTGAATCAGGGTGGGAGGGGCCGGAGCAGTGGACACAGACTCCACATTCCTTGACTCGGAAGGAACAGGGGACCGGGGAGGGGCACTGAGTCAATGAGTGTGTCTGTCTGTCCATGTGGCTCAATATACTCATTCAAGCTCCTCTGTCACCAGGACGGTCTAGTGACAGTCATTACAGATAGAACATTTTTGTGCCCCCCCCCGATTTCACACACTCTCACTCCTTCCTCTGACATGCATAAACTTACATGGCTCTTTGTCTCATAGGCCTGCTCACACACACACCCTTCACAATCATCAGTGAAATCTCCATTGGACAATGTCTCCTTTCTGACCACCAGTGTGTGTTTTTGCCATCTGTTTTTACTCTTTGTGCTTTATTCGGAGTTGTGCAATGTAACCATATAATTCACCTATGAATGTTAGCCTTTGTTGCTGAAACCCTTTAAAACTATTAGCTGTAGTAATGAAATGAACATAAAACAAAAAATGCTTAAACCAACAATATCAAACAACACGAACACTAACGATGTCTCCTGTCACATAGAATCCACGGTGTATTCTTTGGTCTGGCTGTCTTACTGATGCTCTCTGTCTGTCTCTCTCCTCAGCTGGTGTCGGCCGATGGCTCCCACTCAGATGGGGGCTCTGTGTGTGCGGACAGCCAGGCAGACCTTCCCCCACCTCTGGAGAGGCCTGGAGGCATCGGAGATTCCAGACCCCCCTCCTTCCAGTCAGTACCATACATCTGCGTGTGTATATGTGTGTGTGGACGTGTATTTGTGTGTGCCTGTTTTTCTATCTTTATCCCCATGGACTCTCTGTCTGCCATGGCTTCTTATCTCTCTGTTTGCACCTGTCTGTCTGCGTGTGTTTGTGTGTGTGTCCTCCTGGCCCTTCCTGTCTGTCTGTTTGTGTTTCCTGCTCGCTCTTAGTGTAAGTCAACATCCATATAACAGAGTGGAAACTGCAGCTGAGCACTCCCTCTGCCGGTGAAGCCTGGGCACTGCGCTCAGGTTTCCGCACTGCTGACAGCAAAAAAAACTGGGCAAGTAGATTATAGCACTTGACAGCAGATTATAGTAATAATACCCTGGTAGCAGCGTGCTGCCGGATAACCCGCTGTCAAGAGAGAAAAAGGTGAGCAGGTCCAAAGCTCCGCATGTGGAAGGTGTGTGTGTGTGTGGTTATCTGTGTGCATTTGCTTGAGTAACAATCAATGTAGTATGTAAATTCATGTCAGCAGTTGAAATGAGAGATCCTCTGGAAGTGGATTAGTATGGTGAATGACCCCCTCGGCTCAGGCGCTGTGTGAAACGGCACCAGTGGGGTCAGACTGAAGCAGCACGACTGGGAATTCAGCACAGCTGGTTTTGCACACGTGTGACCTCCCCAGGTGACCTGTAAGGATGTTTGCCAGAGGTGGAATGAGCTCCCCACAACAGTCAGAACTGTTGAATCACTGTCCGTCTTCTGCTGCAGACTGAAAACTCATCTGTTCAAACTGCATGTTTGTTCAGCAAACACCAAACTCCAAACATTCATGATCTATCTTCAAACACATTTGCTATATCATCAGACTTCCCCTCGCACCAACTATGGACTTAACTGAATGTGACATATAGTGTAGTTACTACTATTATCGGGCTGAGACTTTATTTAGTATCGTCTCTGCTCTTAATCTAACCATCTTGTATGCATTTTAGTGAGTCATTCTGGATGACAATATTTGCTAAATGAGTAAATGTAATCATGATGACCTCCTCCTTTTGTCTTTCCTTCTTTCTTTCTCTGTCACTTTGACTGCCTGTTTCCCCTTTCCATCTTATGTTGTTCTCTCTCTCCTTCACTCACTCGCTCTGTCCTTCCTTTCCCCCTCTCTCAGTGCAAATGCGGTGGGCAGTCAGGATAATCTGGACACGGAGACAGAGACTGAGTCGGTGGTGTCGCTGCGGAGGGAGAGGGACCGTGAGAGAGAGAGGGAAAGGGAGAGGCCGCGCAGAAAAGACACACATGACCATGGTGAGATACTCCTCACTCTGTCTGTATGTATATGCCCGCGCTTGGCTCTGTCTCTGTGTCTGCTTATTTGTCTCATCTCCTGTGTCCTTCCTCTGTCGCCCTCTGCAGGTGGGAGGATGAACGGTCACTCGCGGCCAGAGCGGCGGGCAGACCTGGCGGGGTATGAAAGTTCTTCGACAGTGATGAGCAGTGAGCTGGAGTCCACCAGCTTCTTTGATTCGGAGGACGACGACTCCACCAGCCGGTGAGAGCTCTGCATGGTACTGCCTCAGAGTGACACTGGAATGTCTGGTATATGTATCTTTTGTATTATTCCAAGTATAGCCAACAACAGTCTTATAAAGTGATGGTCTGAAGATGGACTCACCAGTTTTGTATTGAGCTATAGGGTGTCGACCTCAGCTCCAGCCCAGAGTTCAACCGATCAACTGTTTCCATGACTATGAATCATTCTTCCTGGCTGTGTATGTGTGTGGGGGAGTGTGTGTGAATGAGCGAGATGCCACAGGAAGAGCAGAGGGTTTGTGGTGACTTTGGCATGGGCCTGGCATCATGGGAAGTGATGTCACAATGAGAGTGATGTCACAATGAGAGTGATGTCATAATTTGAGTGATGTCATGTCTCCCTCAGGTTCAGCAGCTCCACAGAGCAGAGCACCTCGTCCCGCCTGATGAGACGGCACCGCCGTCGCCGACGGAAACCCAAAGCGTCGCGCATGGAGAGGGTGAGAAACAGACACACCAATCCAGAGCTGCCCTCAGATGTTGCTGTTGTATAGGTGTGTGTCCTCACCTCTCTTGCTGTCTTTTTTTCCCGTCTTTCTCCTTTCTCCTTCTCTGTCCCTCTCTCCAGTCATCCTCGTTCAGCAGCATCACAGACTCCACCATGTCACTGAACATCATCACTGTCACGTTAAACATGGGTGAGTATGTCCATGTGTCCGTCTTTGTCCCCTGGGCGGTGTGTTTCGGCAGCCTCTCACCCCACTCTCCGCCCCCCCACCTCTCTCTCGCCCTCTTTCTCTCTGTCTCTTTCTCTCTCGCTCTCTGTAGAGAAGTATAACTTCCTGGGCATCAGTATAGTAGGACAGAGCAATGAGAGAGGCGACGGCGGCATCTACATCGGCTCCATCATGAAGGGCGGGGCCGTGGCGGCTGACGGGCGGATAGAGCCGGGGGACATGCTGCTGCAGGTGAGGGGGCCGGGGACGCGCTCTGGCAGGTGGGGGGTCTATATAGGTTTCATTGTGGATCTTTTTGTTGGTGCGCTTACAGAAGAACCGAGGGCATGGCATGGTCTCACCTTTCCCCCTTTCCCTCTTTCTGTTTCTCTTCCTCTCTCTCTGTTTTCTCTCACAGGTGAACGACATCAACTTTGAAAACATGAGCAACGATGACGCAGTGCGGGTCTTAAGGGAGATTGTGCACAAGCCAGGGTGAGAGACAGACGGACAAACGGACAGACATATAGGCACTCAGCTATGGATCACATACAAAAATCAGTCACTGTTTAATCACTTAGCTGTTACCAGTAAACCCCAGAGACTCTTGAAAGATGAACGTTCACATTGCTAAAATTCAGAACTGTGTCTTTATGCCCCTGTGAGATGTGTTCGTCGCTGTCACTCCACTTCAAACCTGCATTTCTAAATTGGTCACTATTCTTGCCATTGGGATGTGCAATAACACAGGCGTTTACTAGCTCCAATGAAAGAGAACTGCAAGCAACATTGCTCATTTTAGGGTTGCAGGGTTTTGTATTGATGTAATAATTACTGGCGTGAACAACACGAAACTGTCTCTGCAAAGCCTATTTTTGGACAATGACAGTATTTTTTCTGTCAGACTGACTGTCAATGTGTGAAGCATGTCAGGGACAACTGTAAACTGGACACAGCTGTTTAGAATTTATGCACGCTGGTGTTGCAGCAATTATTCAATGAAAGAATCCATAAACATTGTAATCCACAATGCTGTGCTTCTCGAGTAAGCAGGGAGAGAGAGAACACAGTGTTCCTTCTCATGTGTAATCTGTGTTTTCTGAGGGTCAACAGCTTTATCAGTCTGTACTGAGTAACTATGTAAAGGGTGTGCTGATTCTCTGTGTGTTGACAGTCCCATCACCCTGACTGTGGCTAAGTGCTGGGACCCCAACCCCCGAGGCTGCTTCACACTGCCACGGAGTGAGTATTTACACGCCAGTGCCTCTCCCCTTTTTCCAAACCCCTCCCCCATCTCCACCTAAGAGTGTTTAAGCGTTGGATCCTCCCTCGTACCCATGCTCCTCCCATTCCCCGTATATGGTGTGGTATGCTGATTGTCGCACATACCATAAAGTGTTTGTGTGGGTGCGTTTCGGGGATGTTCCTTGGTGTAACTATCTTCTTCCTCCCCCTCCTTATCTGTAGAGTTGAACTATATGACGTACTGCCCCGCCCAACCAGGTACCTTGCTGGTGCTGCACTACCTGCCCCTCAGCCCCTCCCCCCTGCCAGCCCCCTCTCTAGCAGGCCCTCTCAAAAAAGTGCCTCTCTGCTCCCTACTTAATCCCGCCCCCTCTGTCAGCCCCGCCCCGCCTCCCAGCCTGGCTGCCCTGTGGAGGATGGATACCTCCTTTGAATGCCCGTCTGTGTTTTTTCTTTTTGTCTGTGCCCTCACCGTCTGTCTGGCTGTATATATGTGTATGAGCGGGTCTGTGTGTGAGCGAGTCTGTGTATGTGTGTCCGTGTGTGTGTGTGTGAGAGTCTGTGTATGTGTGTGCGTGTGTGTGCACAGGGGGGTGTTCAGTGTAGTGGTGTAAAGACCTCTCTTTTTCTCTGCTCTTTTCTGTTTCTTTAAGGGGAGGAGAGATAAACAAGACAAAATGGCAATGAGACTGTTAAATTCTTTCATTTGTTTTTTCTGTTTCTCTGTCTTTGCTCTCTGCCCCTTTCTGATGGCATATATCCAGGGATGGAGGGGTGTACAGTCTGACTGTGTGTTTGCATGCATGTGTGTCTATTGCATGCATGTGTGAATTCCGTGTTCACTACTTGCTGTTTATATTCAACTTACACTTCACACACTAACCCCCCCGTCTCTCTGCAGGTGAGCCGATCCGGCCCATTGACCCTGCTGCGTGGGTGTCCCACACTGCGGCCATGACGGGGGCGTACCCAGTGTATGGTATGAGCCCTTCCATGAGCACCATCACCTCCACCAGCTCCTCCATCACCAGCTCCATCCCTGAGACCGAGCGTAAGTGGTACTCCCCAAACCAGCGCTGGAACCCAGCGCCCCAGCCCGTACCCCAAACACCCCCGCCTGGAACCCTTTCCCCCTAACTCCGCCCTAAAATCTCCCCCTAAAATCTGTACTTAAACCTGCACCATAATTCTTACCCCAAACCCGCATGCAAATCCACACTCAGACCGGCACTGAGTGCTGGCACTGCACTGGAACCTCTGTTCTAAACCCCTTTATTCCCCAACCCTCCAGTACGAGTCCAAGTGTCTGCCAAATGTACTCTCTCCAAACCACTACACTTTCTAACCCCCTTTACCCTCAGACACCCAAACCTCCCCTCCCCACCTACTCTTTAAAACCTTCTACCCTGTGTGTGCCCTCACTCCCCACAAGACTTCCTTTACTGACCACTTCCACTCTTCACCAGGGCCAGCTACAGTCATGCCATACATCCTGCTACTCTGTGCATGCGCTTCTGTACAGCAAGCACACACACTCACACACATCCTTTCACTCACCCACTCATGCCCTACATATGCTCAGTGACTCTCGACCTCACACATACTTGCTCGCACTTTCCTGTGCTATGTCGCATTTAAAATGAGTACACAAGGTGTAAGTGATGGAGTCCTTATTTCGTGTGACATTCTACCTGCTTAAACAGTGCTCAACAATGTAGATGCTATACATATCTGCTATACATATTTCCGTGTGCCCAGGTTACTTCAGATATTTTGTTCCTGTGTGCAGATATTTTATAGCAACAGGTCAATTGCTATTTGAAATTTTTATCCACAAATGTTAAACAGTGAACATACTAACTTTTGGCCCATGCTTCTCATTAGCAGACAAATTCCTATCTGTAATTGGGGTTTAAGACTGTAAGTTTTTTAAAGTGTCCCCTCACACACAGATCTTTCCAATTATTGACAAGCCCTGTTTAGGAAATTTGGCATGGAATGGCATTGAGGTAACATTATTTCAGTTTGCAGGAAGTAGGTCACCTTACACCCAGCTTTGTTGCAAGATAGACCACAGTGTTGTAAAATGTTTAATTTTTCTAACTCTTCACAGATGCCACTTGGCAGGTAGATCAATATTTGAATGATTCTGATTCAGCCTGCAAAAAATGAAAGTAAAACAAGGACTGCAGTTGAATGGATCTACTTAATTCACATTGTCTTGTGCCCTCTGTCAAAATCTTGGGTTGTCAGACGAGTGTGAAGTGCAATATGCATGTATACTTAGCCAAAGGGGGCAGTGGAGTGCAAGTGAAGAAATGGGGGGAAGTGAGCGAAAATTTGCCATTGGGGACGCTGTCACACTCTCACACATGCCCTCACACTTACACACACACGCCTTCACATACAAGCACGTCTGCTTATGTTGGAGCCTGCTTGCTGCTGCCCTTGGTTGTTTGTGTGGTCTTCTGTTTGTCCCACTCATGTAAGCAGCCACACACACAAGCGCACGCCCATTACTGGCTGTCTCTGTCTTCCTGTTTGTGGGTGTGACTGACTGCTCTGTACACCCCTCCCTCCCTGGCTACTAGGCTTCGACGACTTCCACCTGTCAATCCACAGCGACATGGCAACTATTGCCAAGGCGATGGCCTCCCCGGAGTCGGGACTGGAGGTGCGAGACAGGATGTGGCTAAAGATCACGATTCCCAACGCCTTCATAGGTACTTTTTGCCTGTCTGTCTGTGGCCGTTTTGTGGCTCCCATGCAACATTGCTGTTGTGACATTTGATCTGTCTGTAATCTGACCCCACCTCTCTCCTTCCCGCAGGGTCGGATGTTGTGGACTGGCTCTATCACCACGTGGAGGGTTTCACTGACCGCCGGGAGGCACGCAAGTACGCCAGTAATCTGCTGAAGGCCGGCTACATCCGCCACACCGTCAACAAGATCACCTTCTCTGAGCAGTGCTACTACATCTTCGGAGACCTGTGTGGCAGTGAGTATCTGTCCGTCTGCCTGTCTGTCTGTCTAATCACTCACTTTGTGTGCAGGATATCTCCAGAGATGAAACCTTTGATTCATTGAGATGAAATCATGCCTGAATCCACTCCCTCTACCTTCCCTCTCTTCCTCCCTCCTTGTCTCGCTCTCAGACATGGCTAATCTCTCCCTGCAAGACCACGACGGCTCCAGTGGAGCCTCTGACCAGGACACCCTGGCCCCCCTGCCCCACCCCGGCGTGGCCCCCTGGCCCCTGGCCTTCCCCTACCAGTACCCCATCCCTCACCCCTACAACCCCCACCCCCTGCATGAGCCGCCCTACAACTACACCGGAGGCGGGGGTAGTGCCGGCAGCCAGCACAGCGAAGGTGAGAGTTTTACCAGCACACAGACCCATAGTATGACAGAGAGATACAGTGTTTCTCACGCACACAGACACGGTGCCTCAACATTAATTGACACACTGACACGTACAAACAGTACCAGTCAGAAGTTTGGACACACCTGATTAAGATAATGGGAAAATATTTTGATCTTAAAGACATATGCTTAAATGCTTGCAATTTGTTTCTTAGACAAATATAAATAGTTAATGCCTATATATGAATTTCTTTCCAAAAAAATTAAAAAGTATTTTTGGCTACTTTGAAGAAACTAAAATATAATATAGTTTTGATTTGTTTAACACTTTTTTGTCACTGCATAATTCCATTTGTGTTATTTCATAGTTTTGATGTCTTTACTATTATTATAAAATGTGGAAAATAGGAGAAAAATAAAGAATAAAAGTTATGTCCAAACATGTGATTGGTACCGTATGTTTTTGCAATCATTTACATTGTACAAACGGATATTACTGAGAAAAAGTCTTAACTAAATGTCTCTCTGCCCTCCCTCCCTCCCTCTCTTTTAGGGAGCCGTAGCAGTGGGTCAAACCGCAGCGGGGGCGGCAAGAAGGAGGCGAAGGGCGGAGCAGGGGGGGTGGAGAACAAGTCGGGGGGCAGCGGCAGCGAGTCGGAGCAGAAGAGGGAGAAGGCCCCCAGCGAGCGCTCGGCGGCGCCCCCTAGCGAGCACAGCGTCCACAGCAGCCACAGCCTGCGCAGCACCCACTCCCACAGCCTGATGTACGGCCCCTCGGGCCTGCCCCCCCAGCCGCAGCCCGGCGCCGCCCTCGCCCCGCCCGGCTCCCCCCCGGGCCGCGACCTGGGCTCCGTGCCCCCCGAGCTCACCGCCTCCCGCCAGTCCTTCCGCATGGCCATGGGAAACCCCAGCGAGTTCTTCGTCGACGTCATGTGACCCGTGTCAGGTGACCCAGGGGGGACAGACTAAATGCTTCCTTTCGCCAGGAGAAGGGGAGGGTGAGGATGAGAGTGAGAGAGAGAGATATGGAAGGAGAGAGGGAGAGGACATGCGGCTCTCTCCTCTCTTGGTCGTGTGTCTGCTACTTTCTTCAGTGAAGAAGACAGGAATCAAAGTGACTCTCATTTCACGTTTTCCTTCAAGCCTCTTTTATCCTCTTTTTTCCATGGGTCCTATGGTCGTGGCAGATTTTTTTGTTTTCCCTTCGTTCTCCCTGTGTCTCCCCCAGCTCCACATTTTTTCTTTGTCTACAAACTTAAAAGCAAAAGAAGAAAGAAGTGAGGAAGAGCAGGAACAGGAAGAGAGGGCCCTCTCTGATTCTTAATGACTGGATAAATGACTCATTTCAAAATGAATGAAATCAAAAACAAAGACTAACGCTGACTGAGATGATTGTTTTGTTTTTTTTGTTTTTTTTTACTTATCTATAGATAAAAATGGAGAGAGTGAGAGAAAGAGAAAATCTGAATATTTTAGTGCCAAACACTATATAGCAGGAGTTTATTTGCTGTTGCCTCGCTTCTGCAGGGAGTGTGTGTGCGTTCGTGCGCATGTGGGTGTGTGTATGTGTGCATGTTAGACAGGCAGAAAGTCCCTTGGTGAGACTGTTGTAACAGATATGATTTGTCTGTCTGTTGGAGATGAAGGTACTGTTCAGCCTTTGTAAATGTTTCAAGAGTAATTTGCAGTATCCCCCCCTCGCAGACATACAAACACACTCTCACAAGTGTCCCAGCATTTGCTGCTGTTGCCATGGAAACAGCCACACAGAGTTTCACATTGGTCAGTCATGAACATTCTGGAATGCTGCTCCAGCCAATCAGTTGGGAGGTGTCAGTGCCGGTAGAATCAGTCGTCCACATTTAGCATGTTTTCAGATGTGGAATTCTGTATATGTGTTATCAGTAAGAAATGCATGTGACTTTGGTGCCTGGCCACTAAGTGCAATGTTCAGCACGCCTGCACAGGCTGGTTGGCTGTATAAACCAATAAATAACAACACAAGTACCCAAATAGCCGGTCGTGGGAACGCATAAATTTAATATAGCATATGTTTGCTTTGAAAGTTGAAGTGAACTTAAATTTGCCTGTGAACAGTTCCTGTCAAGAGTCCTTGCTGTGTGTGGTTCCTCATTCAGCCAGCACCCTGCGGTCCTGCTGAGCTCAGCTAGTCAGTTCATCAACCTCTCTTTCTCCCACTCTCACTGTCCCAAATACATTTCAGCAGGTTTTAAAGTTTTTTTTTTAATTTTTCATCATTAACATTAACAATTCTGTATCTCTTTTTTCCAGTTTGTCTCATTGTAACTTTGTACATTTTCCACTTCTGTTCTGAGTTCATTTACATCTCCAGGTCTGAATTATTAGCATCTGATAATGTATAGTGATAAACGGTCAAGTTTCATACAGACTGTACTGTACGATGTTTTATGAAAAAAAAAATTGTTTTTATTTATAAACATAGTTTTATTGCCTAAATGCGGTGGTCCTCTGTTTCTCTTGTGTTCTGTCTCATGCTTCTGGGTCATTACCGGTTATCCCCTCCCCGCTCCAGACCCAACATAAACTTTGGTCTCAGAAATATAATTAATATGACAGGAAGTCCTCACTCAATACACATCTGCAATGTAAGGCATGTGATGTGTTCCACTGAGCAGCAAAGGAATGTGAGGAAGAGGAACATTCAGTCTGGCATGCTAATACACCCCAGGTGTGAAAGGGTGAAAGAGAGACTTTGTCCTCTAGCAGTAATATTTCTCACTTTTTTAATGTTGTTTTTTCCCCCCCACTTGTGTTCTGTTATTGTACGGCTCAGACAACCCCATCCCCAACAAACACCACAGGTAAACAAGAACACACTTCCCACAGTTCTAAGGAAACAGATTTTCCTAATGTCTTTGGATCCACTGTCTTTCTGTTAGCCATCTGTGGACCTAATAACCCACAGTCCTGCTGTTCTGGGAGGAGTAGATGAAAAAAAGGTGTGTGTGTAACAGGAAAAAATCCCTTGGGGAAAAGGGAGTGGACAACACAGACAGGAAACTTATTGTGCAGATTTAGGGTGGAAAGAAAGAACTAGGAGAGGGGATTTGTGTCTGTGTCTGTGTCTGTGTGTGTATATATGTATTAGAGAGAGAGTGTGTTTATTTATGCTCCCTTGTTTTTTGTGTGATAAGTGATTTTTTAAGTACCAGTATGTGTTTTATAACTCCTGGCATGGAAGACACACAAACACCACAAAGAAAAATACTGTTCAACAATATTTCGAGTTACTCAGGTCACACACATGCCCAGACATAGGAGGAAAGACTGTGTGCTGTTCATTTATGTACGAGTGAGTGGCCTCAAGTGCTCCCTAAATACTAAATCTATTTACTGTTCCTCTCCCTGCCTCCTGAACTCTTGCTCTCACGAACCTAACACGGTACTGTGATTCACAGCAACTTAGCTCCTCTTGCCCTACCTAGATTGTATCTGTGAAATACGTTTAGGTTTATTATCTTGTATGTGCTTTAATTGGCATACAGTACTATACAAATAAATCTACATTGAGGCGTGATATCCAGACTTTGACTTTTTTTCCAACATTGAACGTCAACACGTCGTGACGCCCGTCAGCTGATAACCTTTCTTAGGAAGGAAGGAGAGGCAGACATCTTGAATTGAAAGGGAGGGTAGTGTGTGATCAAGTGAACGGGAGAGCGCAAAAGGGATACGGAATACCGCAACGCTGCATAGCTGGCGAAGGAAAGGAGAGAGGTAAGCGCAATCGTCTCAGTCGTGATACAACAAAATTCTCCCCCTACAACATGATTGGTGCATCGGTCACGACAGAGTAATTCAGACGAACATTAATACAGGCTAGATAGCTACCTAGTCAGCCAGCGGGCGAGTAGCAGCAGCTAGCTAGCTGTTAAGGCAGGTTAGCATGATCTGAAAAACATCAGCGAAGGTCAGGAGAGGGTGAGGGTCTGCTGAGGTCAGTAAGTAATGTTTTGAGCGACTCGGGTTTAAGAGATTTGGCTTTGCTATAAGATTACAAAATTGTTACATTAAAAACGTGCCAAGTTATCTAACAAGTTAGCCACTTAGTGACACACATGATCGGTCTGCTGTAATGCTAAATAGCCACTAGCTAGCTAGCCTGTAACCGTACCACGTCTACCAGGTGGATGGTCAGCTAGTGATTTAAGATATTTCAATTAAATGCATGTTTGCCCATTTTCCTCACCCTCTCATTGTCACCATTGTTAGAGTTGGGCTGCATTGTCTGGTTGCATGGGAAAAAAGATGCTAGTGCCCGCAGCGATGATGCGTCGGCTTGGCTGTCCTGGGCGGCGGACTTTGTTTGCGTGCTAACTTAGGCTGTTAGCCAGCTAGCAAGCCATCGTCGAACGGGAGTGTCACTTGGCTGATGTATGATGTGTAGCTAGCTAACATTAGCTTTACCAAAGTGAATTTCATTCATTCCACTAAAAAATATAGCCGTCTATTAACTCACGTCTGTCATGTGGCCATTGTACGTCAGGCTACCCACCTTGGTTTTGTTAGAACTGAAAACATTAGACTAGGTAGCTCGCAACAAGGAATTTCACATAATTCAACCAGCGAGCTGTTGTCTTCCTCCGAGCATTTGCATTGTTTAAGTTAAGGTTGTAATTATCCCGCAAAACGTTACATGGATCAACGTTATTTAGGTAATGCTTATCAGAAAATGGACATGGCCATTTCAAGCTTGGTAAGATCACAGCTACTTAACCTCCACCACACGCACAGAACTAGCTAGCTACTGATCACCCAGAGATCAGCAGCGACTGGTCCAAAGCTCGCAAAATATATAGGGCAGTCCGACTGTGGTCTGAATACACTATTCGCGATGAATATTGACATAACTGACAAGCCGTAGCTCCTGCAATATGTATCTAGTTTCATTCGCGCATTTTAGTTGGCCTCTACCGCTGCTGAAGTAACCGCCCGATCGGCAAGCTAACCGCGCAATCAATGACCTTGGCTTTATTACGATTAATGGCTTCGGACTAAGCATTGTTTTCACCGTAATTAACCTCCTAGTGCTCTGTTTTTAGATGACAGACTGAGTACGGGGGGTAACGTTGTCCAGCAGCTAGCTACTTGTATTTGGTGTTGGTGCAGAAATGCTTCTCTCTGTTCCCATGCCTGGCTAGCCACAGCTCCACTTCATAGCAGCACCATGCGCGGAGTGTGGTGGGTGGAGGGGTGAAGCATTAACGTTATATCACCCCCTCCCGTTTCCATGGCAGTCTACGATAGGACGTATGGAGCTGGGTATGAAAGCAACGCAGTCGCCCTGGTGTGTATGTGTGTGATGCGGGTTGGGGTGGGGCAGTGTACGGGCAGCAAGCTGTCAGTCCGTCAGTGGTGAGACAGCAGTAATGATGATAAGAGCGGCGCTACCAAGCACCCGCTGTGCCGTCCTTATCTCTCCTTGTGAAGGTGGGACATGCCGTGTGTGTCTGCCTGACTCCAGTATTCAGAGTCACTGTCTGCGTGCAGGGAATAAATGCTGTCCCTCTGGGTGTCACATCGGTCATGGCAGCTCTCACGTCTCTCTCTCTGCCTCTGTCCCTGTGTCTGTCTCCTCCAGCGTAGTAAACCTATTAAGGTGTATTTATGGAGGATGGACCAGTAGGATTAGTGTCTCACCTCAGGGGTGAAAAGGGACTCGTCTTTTGTCTTGGTCAGTTGTTTTTTTATGTCTTACGGGGCTTAGAAGGTTATTATGATTAACAAAATTCATGAATCATATTCTAGACTTCTGTTAAGGGTGCAGCAGTTTGAGTTGAGTTGCTATTTATCCACTTCTCTTTGCCTCTTGTATTTTTCCTTGTCTTACAGTGTAATGCGCTGAGCTGTGTGTAACACTATGTGTGGGGGCCACAGTGGAGATGTTTTCGTATGTTGGGAGCGCAGTTCATTTCCTTTCTGTTTCTGCCCTCCAGGTGTCTGGGTTGACCATGGCTAGTGATGATTGAAGCAGCGCCACCATGATCGGAGGACTGTTCATCTACAACCACAAGGGGGAGGTACTGATCTCCCGGGTGTACCGTGATGACATAGGGTGAGTAAAGGGACAAGGGGAACGTGTTGGGGTGGCGCTAAGGGTGACTCTTGAGGCGTTGTGCTCCAGATACTTGCATAGTATCTGGGGCTCTGTTGGAGCTCACAAGATCACAATTAGCACGTGTTAGTGGCATGTTCACAAGTGGGTTAATAGCAGTGAAAGTACCAAAACTGTGAGTCAGCCAAACTCTAGCTGTGGTGGTCACTGTTTCTGCTATGGTTGCATAGCATGGACAGCACCTGGGGAAATGTTGCCCACAGTCATGTTTCTTCTTCGTTTCACAAACCCCATGTCTTACTGACCTGTCAGTACTTTTTTCAGTACTTTTGTTTCTACAAACTGACCTTCTTCAACTCAGTCAGTCCAGGAGCTCCATGACACACATTCGGCCAAGGAACCCATTTATGTTCCCTATGTGTTTGTCTGCTGTCTTGGTGAAATCCTTTATGCACTTTTCCATTTGGATGGTCTGTGAAAAGGGCAGAAAGTTGCCTTGTTTTCTCGGGAGAGAAACAGCACCTGGGCTTGCTTGTTTGTGTGCGTGTACACTGCGTGTGTTTTTGCCAGGTGAAGTCTCGTGTGTGTTTCTATCTAACCCTCTTTCTCTTTCAATCTGCCGTTCCTCCCTCCTTCCTGCCCTCTCATTGTCTCCTTTCCTTTCCTGGTGCCATATGTCCATGTCCATCTGTCCATTGGCTGGTGTAGGAATAGGTAAGAGACGCACGGCAACTGGTTTCCCCAAAGCACGTCACCTGCGATGTGTCCTCACCCTCTCCCCCCCTCCCCTGCACTGCCTCACAGGGCCAGCAGGGGGCAGTCTGGCATGGAACCATGGAGTGGCCTGAACACAAACTGCCTGAAACCCCAAACCCGCTCACCCCCACTCCCACCCCCTCCCTCCTCCCTCTAGACAGGTGATGCAAATGTTTCCGTCGCATTCCCTTGACTGACTAACATAAACAGGGGCCGTGGATTGGAAAAGCTGTGGCCACCACAAACAGAGTGGGCGGAGCTTTTGCTGGAGACAGGAAGTGGCATGCTTGTCTTGGAAAGAATATGGATGAATTCCAAATTGATCTCAAAACAGCACTTCTGAGT